>QNUK01000074.1:2162500-2283833 GCA_013621035.1 Clarias magur | reverse complement strand
GGTGTATGACTGTATACAGTATGTGACAAATAAAATTTGAATTTGAAATCTATAAATCATTTATACTTTATATGACATTGACAAGATAGTAAGAGCAGAAACACTGGTGACACAAGTAGAAAGTCCTCCCTAGACCAGACCGCGAGGGCCACAAGCCTATGAACCACAATCCCCTGAAATTGGTTAGATTTGTGTTTTTCTCTCTCTTTCTGTTGTGCCTGGTTTGATTCCTGATGCGTTTAGTGTATACGCCCTGGTAAACCTCTGTTCTTGCCACTGGTGCAGGTTTCTCTGTTGCTGCTCATCTTGTCCTGCTCCTCATTCCGTCGCCATCTGCGTTCATGCCGTGCCTGCAACCATCAACATGGCGCAACTGGTTATCAGTACGCGCACTTTATTATAAAAATAAAAAGGAAATAAAAAACACTCGATGGTGTCATCTTTAAGAATAGAAAAGAAAAAGAAAAAAAAAAAACTCTGAGATGTGGGCTGTGTCATAAAGTGGAGTTACTTCTATCACAGTGAAGTTTATTGTATTTCCTATTAAAGCATGTCTCGTAAGAGGTTTATTATACATGTCAACTTGTCAAAGATTACAATCTTTGATATATTATACAATGAACTGTCTTCTTTTTTAATGTTTGAAGTTAGATTTACTGTTGAGAAAAGGCATTAGTTTCTGTTTTACTTTACATTATAGCTGCGATAAACTGTTATTTCCTCGGAAGTCACAATTTTGCAGATAAGATAAAAAAAAGGTACAATGGCACTATATCGATTATTACACACATATTGTAATCTGCTGTGCCAGTCTCGTCAGAAGCAACTGCTATAGAAACAATAATGTATTAGAATGAGTGAATTAATATAAATGTGTGATTTGCCATGCAGATTTTACTCAGGCTTCCCGTATACACACACACACACACACCCCTTGCACCTCTAGGTCCTGGGTTCAATTCCCCATGCTGGAGGGTTTCCTCTGGGTATTCCAGTTTCCTCCCACAGCTCAAAAGACATGAAAATTAGGAGCTCCGAACTAATTGGAGCTCCGAAATTGCCCATGGTGTGTGTGTGTGTGTGTGTGTGTGTGTGTGTGTGTGTGTGTGTGAGAGTGTTGACCAGAGGTCCTACCACAGTTGTACAAAATGGTAATAAATGCATTGGTCAGCATTAGTCTCCATGGTCCCTAGTTGGACTACAGGGGTTCATAGATGGATGGAAATACACAGAAGCTCTTAGTTATGAGCAGAATACATATACATTCATATTAATTACTTAAAAATATCCACCTAATGATCGTATGACCCTATGGATTATGGAACGCTATAAAATTCTCCACCATCAGCTGAGAAAACACTCTGCAATCGGTCAACCTTTCGGAGATAAAAGACACGGACGTGTCAGCTTTGTCCTCGTCCGGCATCAAAACATGTCTGTGGCGTCTTTCAGTGCTACTGAGACTTTCTCTTCCTTTCACAATTCTGTGAATCTTTCTCTTTGTTCTGTCTCATTGAATACTGTCTCAGAGGACAACCCAGACGGCCAGGATGGACATGTTTGTAAAATGCAATTAACTGAAGTGCTAAAGAATGCTCTTCGTTTCTTTTATCTTTGTTCAAAAGGAGAAATCTGCCAAGGTCTTGAATTGAGACTGACGTGTTCCTCACACTGTGCGGAATTATAATATGATCAAATGAAAGGGATTAATTGAAGTTTTTAATCTTCTGTGCTGTTGCAACAATCCAGAAACAGAGAAACACAAGTCTTAGGAACTTGCAAATGTGCAAATGTTTTAATATATGTTGGAATTCTTTCTTAGGTATACTTAAGGTGACATGTTAAAGAAAGTACATACATTATGCTTACTAAGTAAAGTAAGTTTTAATCTAGTAAATATACCCTAAATGCATTTAGATCTACTTCAGAGTGCGTTTTCATACAACTGAAGTTGCACTTTTAGTGCAATTGTTAGACAGAATTGCAAGATTAGAAAAGTGCTTCCATTTGGGAATAATCTCTCTCATTGTAGAATATTAAACTCCAAATTGTTTGCATATGGTTTTATAACATTTTCCACATTGTCGTGCAGCAAAAACTGCTTCCTTCTTGGCACTGTTCAAATTCACACTTGAATTCTCCAGACTACCAAAACTTTGCTGCATTTATATAGTTTTGCACAACAACTCATCAACTAATCTAGGGCTGATGATTAGCAGCACCTGGCTGCAACTTACCCTCTTAAATTAATTAATTAAATAAAAGGTTTTAAAATTAATTAATTAAATCAATGCACTAAAAGGTGCATTGAAATTTACATATATTTATTTTTAAGTTTGTTCTTTTTGGTTTGTGAAGAGATACATTTATGTAACTGTATTTCTTTACATCACATTAAAGCAAATTTAATTTATTTTAAAACATATTTTGTAAAAAATAAACTTGGACTGACAAGGAAGTATACCGTACCTTTAGCATTTTTCAACATGTTTAGAACTATATTTACTAAAATGCATTTCCTTACAGTACACTAAAGAAACATTTAACCCGTATTCTGCATATTTTTTTATGTACATTTGAGTGCATGCACTTATACAGTGGAACCTTGGATTACGAGCATAATTCATTCAGGAAGTGGGCTCGTGTTCCAAAACACTCGTAAACCAAATCAAACCTTCCCATTAGAAATAATGAAAACTCAAATTATTCATTCCACGGCCCCAAAAGATAAATACATAAATATAATTAATACAATCTATAAAAAGAAAATAAAACAAATAAAACGGAAACACAGTTTTAACCGGAGAAAAAGAAATCTCTCTGACACTGTATCACATAGTGATACATGATACTCGGCGCTCGTAAACTAATACTTGCTCGGTTTCCGATAAAAAATTTATTAAAAATCTTTGCTCGGTTTGCGGAACACTCGTAAACCACGTTACTCGCAATCCGAGGTTCCACTTTATACAGTATCTGATCCGCATCTATTTTTATTTCTCTTTAACCCCTCAGTGTAAACTTCTCTGTCCTGAACTTTAAAAAATGTAATGCTTTAACTTTTCGACTTTAACCTTCAACTCTACACTTAAAGCTTTACACACACTGTGACAAAAGAACAAACTCAAACCTGGAACTTACAGGTAACAGGACAAATCAGAACGATAACAAGTTGCAGATGAAACCGGAACAGAACTCAAACAGGTGACATAAACAAAAACAGTAAGTAAACAGTAAACACACAGTAAACTGACTCCTGACTCAGCCACTGAGATTAAGTAAAGTAAAGCCTTTATTTTGTCACATATACATTACAGCACAATGAAATTCCTTCTTCGCATATCCCAGTGTAACTGGGGTCAGAGCACAGGGTCAGCCATGGTACAGCGCCCCTGGAGCAGTTAGCATTAAGGGCCTTGCTCAAGGGCCCAACAGTGGCAACCTGGCTGAGCTGGGAATCGAACCGCCGATCTTCTGATCAGTAACTCAGTGCCTTAACCCTCTGAGCCACCACTGCCCTTTAATTTAAGTGGAAGTCCCAAGCCTGGAGAAACTGGGGCTGTTCTGACAGGGTGGACATCTGCTGTAAAACCTGAGCCAGAGCTTCAAAGATTCTAAGATCCAATGTGGCAATTCCAAGGATAAAGTGACAAAGCCCAAGAAATATACACACACACACACACACACACACATATAGAGGATGGTGCTATTCTAAACACGGGAATACTGTTGCCCTAAAGCACAAAATTATACACTTTTAAAAAGCAACAAATAATGAAGGAAGTGCCACTAAAGTAAACAAACGACTAAAATAACAAATGTTTTACAGATGATTTCATTCTTTCCAAGGACAGAAAAAAAAAAAGAACAGAGAGCACATGTTTTTCAGATTTTAATACCAAAGACAATAATTCCATCTTTTGCATCTTCACTATATGATGAAAAGGGCTGCAGTCCTTTTCATCAGCACCAACCCAACATCCATTTAGGAAAAAAAAAAGGATGAAAAATCTCTCACTGCTCCTCTTATAGCTATAGCCACACTCTCCACGCCTGAGAGTAAAGCTGATAAATACCCGGGGCATGAAATTGCGCGGAGCCTTTGGCCCGTGCACGTGATAATAAACCTGATAATGGAACCATCTATTTATCTGCTCCGTGAGTAATTACAAGCAAGATGAAGCAGGAAGCTATCAGGAAGCCGGACGTCGAGTGGGTTGAAGCTGCTGGGAGCCGAAGGGGAAGCCGTTCTTTATTCGCGTCCATCTGGAGAGCCGGGAATAAAAGTCTGAAACTGACGCTGCACGAGGCACAGCTGCTGTTTTTGTGTTGAAGCTGAGATCAGTAGTTTTTCAGATGCTACTTGTTACATACCGTAGGTTGATTTTAAAGCAGACCCCATATGCAAAATTAGGTTTTTCATCATTTTTAGATACCGCAGTGATCCTTTAATGAGTGTGTGTACAAACAAAACTTTTTCCATTTTTTGTTTGGTCCAGGGCTTAAACAAGACCCTATGTGACCTCATATCGCAATAGCATCCACTACCTCATTGTTCTTTGCAGGATGTAGGGGTGAAATGAAGAGAGGTTAAATGTACAGTATATGTACTGTATAAATAGGGACGTGTACAGGACACGTCCTTAAGGGTTGAGTCTCTTGCTCTTGATTAGTATAGTATGTTTAGACAAATGATAGACATTATTTTAATAACTCTGAATACAAAAAGTCAACATTTGATTTTTAATTTTACATGAAATAACGTGTGCACCGATTTTATTTTCTCTAAGGGTGCCTATGTGTTTCAGTTTAATTTGGTTTGGTTTTGTGCACATCTTCAGTGGTTTAAAGTTGTTTCTTTCCTGTCTGACCTTCCTGATGCACTGGTTCTTCGTGTTGCAGCCCTTTTGTTGTTGCTGTAGGCGGCAAAAGCGATCCTCCTCAGGAACATGATTACAGCAAATTTCATCTGGAAGAAGTGCTCTCTTTCAGCTTTGTGCTTGTCTAGCGCAAGTCGACTGGTCGTCAGACCGGTTTAATCCCAATCTGCAATTCACTAAACAGTGAATGATTTCAAATGTATCGTATGTAATCTTCATTGTTTTATTTACTGTAAGTATATACAGTGATGTCATCCAATCAAATCACATCCCTCGACTCCACAATGCTGCTAAACATTTGGAACGACAGTCGGATTACAGTCCCCCGGGACTAGATTTAAGTCTAAATGAATCATGAGAGGTGTTCAAGTCAAGCCAGGACGGCCATAAATGTCCGTAAATGATGATCCTGACTGAGGTGGCTCGGGGCTCGTTACAGGAACAACTCAGCTGGGAGTTATGACCACGTGCCCCGTACAGTCCTAACATCACTCCACGCAATTTCCACATGTTTGGGCCATTAAAGGAGTTTCTGGGAGGCCGGCGTTTCAGAGGTGAAGCAGGACGTTCAGATCATGCTCTGAAAAAAAACTTTCTACCTTGATGGTTTCCAAACATGAAACACCGAAGGCCACTTGTGATCACGGCTGGTTTAGTCTCCACAAAAGTACCCACATGTTCCTTCAGGTCTTCGTATTTGGGTTCTCACTCATAAGCACGTATTTTCCGCCGGGCGAAAGCAGCTTTGTTCCTCTGATATCATCTGCGTGACATCAAATTCTATTATTGAAAGTTTGTGTCTCGTACATGCCCCATGCTGCTCTCAAGTTTAATCTAAAACGACATCGCCATGCCGATAGCGGATTGTATCGGAGATCAGATGATTATTATTTTTAAGCTTTTTGCTGGCGGCGCTGAGTTAAACGCATGTTATTAGAATGGAGGAAAACAGTAGCAAGCATGCACACACACACACACACACACACACACACACACACACACACACACACACACACACACACACACACACAGACACACACACGCTACTCTATTTATGACATTGCTTTTCTCCAAGTTGCCCATTTCAAGCTTCCACCATCTGCACTGTTTTTATTGCAGCACCTGACAGCAAGTCGCAGCATCTGGTGGATCTATGATAGCATAGTGTGAACATTAGTTTCCATTATGTTCAGGTTCATAAACTCCTTAATAATAATGGGAAATTAACAGTGACACCAAGTAACATATTAAAGTAACCAAAAGAATCTCTCCGTGTTTCCAGATTTCCAGGCTTTCATGTTCTTCCCTCTTTCCTTGTTTCCATAAGTTCTTGATGTCTATGAAACATTGCCTGGATGTCCTGGCCTATGGCACTTTGATGTAGTGATGGTTGTGCATGATAAGTATGCACTTTGTATTTACTTAGGACCTTTGGCTTAGGAATTCATCTTTTTGTTCTGGGGATGAACCAGAGAACATTAACAAGTGGCATAAACCAGAGCCCACTAACCACTTGGTCCATGTCTGTGATTGTCTCTTTCCAAAAACAGGAAGAGTGTTGAAGGACAGTGAACAAAACTCGCGGTTTAAGTTATGACCTTAATACTACCTCTCGTGGTGTTGAATATTTAACAATATTTTGTGTCACTTCTTGTAATTGATGGTTGAATGATTTTGTTCACTTCTTCACTGTTTCCCAGTTGAGCGTTTAACTCAACTAAGCGTAAGTCCAAAGTTGTGTTCAACAAATTCTGTATTTTGAAGCATCCACGCCCAAGTGAAAAATATATATATATATATTAAATTCTAGCATGCCAAAGCATGCTTAAGTGTACTTGCTCAAACCTAATGCTTAGTACACTTGAAGTTTTCTATTTTGGAAAAAAAAAAAAAAAAATAGTGCTAAAGTGAGTATACAGTTAAGTATATATCAAGAATATATGGCTATTTATCTACTAACGTAGGTACCTGAAATTAACGAAATTCAAATACATCTTTAAATGTATTATAAGTACATTACAGCAATTTTAACTCTGTTACAAATACATGACCAACATACCATGAATATATTCTTATTGCAGTAGTAGCATGCTTCTGGCAAAATCCCCAAATAGTACACTTTGTGGTCAAGGTGTCACCACAGCATACTATCCAATCCACACACAACCTTGCACAGGTTTTACACCCAATGCACTTCCTGTCATAACCATCCAGTTTTTTTTTTTTTTTTTTTAACCCAGGCTTGGAACAGGCAACCAAGGACTCGAACCCAGATCCTCAGATTCTCCCAAATCAACAGCGTAGCGTCTTAGACAACTATCCCTTTCGTTGCTGTTAATAACCAGTACATTAAAGGGTTTTACAAACTATCTGACAAAAAAAAAACCATGAAATTTACATTATGCCGATGAAAATAAAAATAATAAAGATAAGAACTGCTGTAAGCAATGAGGCAGCTTCCAGCCGAGAATTCAAACTAGACGTGGAAAACAGCCTCCCGCCTCCAGTTTCTGATATTGCCCCTATTCTAGTCTCTGGTTGGCTGGAATAGTAAAAGAGTTCTAACGCTGCTGCAGTTTGAGCAAGTGTCGTTTCATGACGTTGAGCGCACAGTGGAGAGAGAGAGAGAGAGAGTTCAAACAGATAAATGAGCTTGAATGCATAAAAGTGAGTTTGAGAGTGCGCGCACAATACGGATTCAGGACGCGAGAACGATTTTGAGCACGCACGACAGAGTTGTGGACTCAAAATGAGCATCAATAAGTATATTCAGATTTAACCGAGAATATACTGAGACCACTGTACTGTATGTTCAAATTTATATTCTAGTGTGCACTTTCTGTACATTGTTACAATGATTATTTCGAGCATATATATATATATTTTTTTTAAATATGCCAGAAATAAATTGAAATGCAAAATTTAAATAGTGTGCTCTGGAAATTACACTGACCTTTCACGTAAAGTATATTTTGCTATAACGTATTTTTTGGAAAGTGCACTATAATACAATTATTTTTGAAATATGTTCAAAGTTTAATTCCAAATGTTGTTAAAAGCATTATGTAAAAATACTATTTATATATTAACTGATGGTATTATTTTTTTCAGTGTTTCTTTTGTCTTTAGGGTGGGTATAGTACCTAGGCAATAAAAAATGATAATAATTTCCTTATTTCTAATACAAATTTATTGAAACAATCTGACCATGTACTTTATGACATAGGACAATGAATGGAAACCTTTCAATTTTAGCAAAGGCACCGGCCACTTCATCTTTCATCGTTCACCAAGCCTGTGCGTTGCATGACGATTTTTGATCGGACGGCGTGTTGCATTATTTCCCTTCACTGTACGCTACCAACTCTGCACAAGAACAATGGACTTCCACACTTCTCACACTAGCTGTGGTCACGTATCCTTGTTTACATCGCATGTGCTGCCTCTTGTGGCCGATGCCTGTAATATCAATACGGGAAATATGGCATCCTATTTACTATCATCTAGTAAGAGACTGTTTTCATGATGACTCCAGTTATACCACAAGTTCCATAGCCCTTAAATAGTCACCCACCCCGTAGTTTGTTGCTTTCACTACAATAATTCCTGTCTCCAATTAAATTATAGGACACTTTGCCACTGATGAACACAGGACTCATCGTGATAGGCTTGATAAACCTCATGGCACTGGTACAGTAGGAGACCTGGCGTCAACTCTCCTGAAGATCCCAAGACCACTTCAACGCCAATGAGCCCAGAGGAAGAATTTAAAATCCAGTAAGTTGTACCGATTCCCTCCTCCCTCATCTGTCTGTCACTCACTCAGTGGACTTTAAATCATACCTACATTGACTTGAATGAGTGTTCATTAAAGAGCATAGTTACAGCCTGGTGTGAGAGCGAGAGAGAGAGAGAGAGAGAGAGAGAGAGAGAGAGGTACAAATAACTTTAAATTATTAGCTTGAGTGCTTCCTCTGGGCTCATTATTGTGTTGAAGTGGCCTTGGGAGCTTTAGGAGATTGGAAGACAGATGCCCTGCCAGAGGCTTATCAAGGCTATCATGATGAGTCCTGGTGTCCATCAGTAGTAAAGTGTCCTAGCAGGGGTTTACCACACAGTAAAAAGATTAACAAGCTAGATAGACAGCAGATGCCAAATCAAGATACATATAGGGTTGATCGTGATACTACATGCTGAAACTGGATCTAATCTGTTAACAACTAGAAAAGTCTCAGCAAAGTCCAATGAGATTAAAGATCCTTGCCTGGCTGGCTTGCAGGATCAGTGACTCAATGCCTAAAACTACATCAATATTTGGAAGACGCCGGAAGATTTTCTTGTATTCACAGTCAGATTTGGCACTTGCTTAAGATTTCATTGGCTTGACCCAACCCTGAGTATTAGCTTTTACTGTATCAGCTAGCTGGGTCGAACATGCTCAGATGTCATGGAGGTTGGTGCACGGTAGGTCTTTAACCTGGAGCAGTTACACTAGAACCTAATGGCACTCAAGGACACATCGGCATGGGATGCCTTTCTGCAGAAATGCCTCGTTGTCGCCGCGGCTATTTTGTACTGAACGTCCACGCCAAACCACATTCCGTGCTGGCATTAAATTTTAAATAACACCATGTTGTTGAATTGGCAGTCGAGTGGATATCTGATTATGCTAGACCATAACAATCAGTGCGCATCACTAAGACTCAGGGAACAGGAGGCTGGTGTGTGTCTGAAAGCTGCCTGAAAATGTGTTTTGGACAGTACAACTAAAATGATGAACTTGCATTGTACTTAATAGCCGCTGCCTTTGTGCAAGAGTCGAAAACGTTTTTGAATAGTTTTTATCCAAACATATTGATGCAAACAATGCAGCAAGAACAGAGCTGTGTACACAGACCCCTACAGTCCTACACACACACACACACACACACACACACACACACACACTAATCAAGCTGCATATTGTAGGGCCCTGCAAATTACACACCTGTAATAAATGGAAAAATGAACGGAGGAATTAACGAGTTGATTCCTGGTGACAGGATCATGGCCACTCAAGGCTTAATGGCACAATGGGAACCTGCACAATTTGGGGCGAAATGTTTCAAAGGTTTAATGCTATGGCTGATTAGTGTGCGCGCGCTCTGACTTTCCCATAGCATCCACTGTGGGAACCAATCCGACCCTGGAACCACAGTCGGTCTCAAACCAGAAGCCGACAATTTACATGACGGCATCGGATTTTGACTAATGGTTTAATCAGAGATGCAGTGCTATTTGATTAAGTAGGCTACCAGAGTGCATTCATGAAGTGCATGTGTGAACGCTTATGGTTAAGCTGTGGGTTGTTTAAAAAACATTTACATATATTAACCAAATATGTCGAACCAGATTATTAAATGTTATTGACTGTTATTATGGATTTTTAAACATCCTGAGAATTTTACATGACAGTATGGTTTTATTACTTGGCATCTAGTACAGATTCAGCAATGAGCATGAACATGACCTCTGTCTGCATTATGTGTTAAATTATGTAATAATAGTATACGAATCACAATGCCGATTGTGTTCTTGGCCAAAATCATGTTTTTTTTTTTTTGTTTTTTTTTAATCCATTAAACCCACAGATGCAGTGCTGCCGATACCACGCCACAACCCACATCAACGTGCCAGCATGAGCACGAACATGACCTCTGACTGAACTGCAATTTTCTGAGGTTTCCAATGCTGCTTCGTTTCATTCTGCAGAGAAGTAAGTAAATTAAATTACTTAAACATCAAATTGCTTGTGGCATGCTAATTACATCCTACGACTACATTCATGGTATCAGTGTTTACGAAGCCAGTCACAGCTTCCTCCTTTTTTTTTATCGAGCCACAGCTTAACTGTGCACGGACACGTTTGTACGCCATCATACTGTAGATTTGCTACGTAATCAAATAACGCTAATGCCGAAACGTAAATATACATAGAACTACACATCTGGATGTAAGTAGCATGCCATAGCATTAAGCAATATATGCGTAGTATGAACACAAGTAGTTTATGTTTAAGTAACTTAATTTACTTCCATGTGGAATTGAAGCCGCATTCCGAAAAATCCATTCTGAGGAACGTTGCGGTGCAGGCAGAGGTCACGCTTATGCATGACCTCTTTTAATGGTTTAATGGTTAGACAACTGTATAATATTATTACATAATTTAACAGACGCTATTTTTTCACTGAATTCTTGGTGAAAATTGTAAAATTGCCGCACACGTTTGTACGGTGGTGCAGTTTAAAATAAAATAATTCCTTAGAACAGTAAACCAGCGAATATGTGCTGCAGCTTCTAATTATTTTAGTTGATTGGGTGTGGGAGTTGAAACAGGGAAGTAGTGGCTCAGGTGGCTAAGGCAAGTCATACTGTTTGGAAATTAAGCTTGGATATGGCTAGAAATCAAAGGCATTACAGGAGGTGGCATGTAACAGAAACATGCACAGGCACCAAAGGCTTTCATTTTGTTGATCGGGTATTTGAGGATCTGGGTTCGAGCCCCACCATCGGTGGTGGGTTGCCACACCCCATACTATACCCGGATAAAATGAAACACTGAAACACTGAAAGAATGTTGTGTGTGGATCAGACGGTCCGCTGTGGCCTCTCCTTGACGGGAGCAGCTGAAAGGGTTTAGTTGATTAGCATAGTCTGAAAATACGCTTACAATTTAAACTTTTAATGGTTTAAACCGCTAAGTCATTTTTCACACCCACCAGTTGCTAGTTTAGTGGATTAGCTATTTAAACTGCTAAGTTAGTCACTAAGGCTTCAGAGCCCACTAGACAATATACAAGCACTTAAATTAAAAAAAAGAAAATGACAAAAATGAAAAAAAAAAAAAAAATCTAGACCCTAGGGTCATGGTTTAGTTACAACTCTGGACTAATGCAAGATGAAAAGCAATGGTTTAAAACTAACTATTGATTAAAAATATTGAATTCAAAAATGTTGATTAAATACAGAGCAAAAGTGCTGCATTAACACTCTCGGTCAATATGGGAGCACATCACTCAGTAAATAATGACCAATATTATAATAATAATAATAAATAATATGAATAATATTAATATTATTTTACAAATAATAACAAGACATCTCTCCGTTAGGTAAACATGTTTCACTACTCATCCAAGGGTCTTTTTCAGTCTGAGGGAAGTTGGCAAGTTCCTCATACTGTATTTTTATCCTCTAACGTCAACGGGTCCTCGTCTGTCTGAGCAGTATATAAATTCAATTCAATTTTATACACCATAATACTATACGTCCATGAGTCACCTAGATCCGCTCCTTTACCTAAAGCAAATCTATTTACAAAAATGCTTGGTTAAATAAATAGGTTTTTAGCCTAGACTTAAACACTATTTAAGTCCCGAACACTATTTGGAAGACTATTCCATAACTTTGGGGCTTTGTAAGAAAAAGCTCTGCCCTCTGCTGTAGTTTTAATAATACGCGGTACTGACAAGCAGTCTGCATCCTTTGATCGAAGTAGGCGTAGTGGATCGTAAGACACTAGCAGTTCACTCAGAGACCATTTAATGCTTTATATGTCAAAAGTGGGATTTTAAAATCAATGCGAAATTTAACAGGGCGCCAATGAAGTGAAGATAATTGGAGGTGATGTTCTCGTATCTTCTGGTTCTAGTGAGGACGCTCACTGCTGCATTCTGAACTAACTGAAGCTTGTTTATGCACCTAGTTGAACAACCAGACAGCAATAGTCCAACCTTGAAGAGAAAAAAAAAAAAAAACATGAACTAGTTTTTCTGCATCATTTAGTGTCAATATATTCCTGAGGTGAAAGAAAGCTATCCTGATGATATTGTCTACATGAGCTTCAAATGAAAGACTAGAACCTATAACCACACCGAGGTCTTTTACTGTTGCACTAGATAGAACAGAAAGGCCATCTAAAGTTACAGTGTGATCAAAAATCTTGCTTCTAGCTACATGCAGTCCTATGACTAGAACTTCTGTCTTATCGGGATTAAGCAAAAGGAAATGAATTAGCATTCAGTCTCTTATATCGTTTACGCATTGCTCAACATTAGCAAGCTGTTTTTTCTCATCTGGTTTTGCTGAGACGTATAACTGAGTGTCGTCAGCATAACAATGAAAACTAATACCATGCTTACGGATTATGTTGCCCAAAGGAAGCATATAAAGGGAAAAAGCAGTGGCCTAAAACCGAACCCTGTGGAACACCAAACTCCACTAGTGAACATGCAGAATAATCACCACTTAAATCTACATACTGAGAACGATCAGTCAAATGGGATCTGAGCCAGAAGAGGGCTGTTCCTTAATTCCTTAGAATATAGATTAGAAAATAACCTGTCTAATCTGTGAAGGAGAATACTATATATAAGAGTAACAGTATGTTATAGTACAGTATATAGAACAGTAATAGTATAAATTGGATGAATAGTTGTTTCTTCATTGTTCATCTAATGAGCCTGTTCATACAGCCAAGGACCCTTTGACACTGGAGGATACAAATACAGTATGAGGGACTTGCCAGATTAATTTTACCTGAACATACCGCTGATTCTGGTACTGAGATGCTGCCTGTTCTGTGTTGGTACATTCTGCAATATAGCGGTTATTTTGTCTCCCCGATGTAGAGCTCTAACTTATTCTCTCATTTCATCCCTCTGACACTCAGGTTTCCACCCGGATCTCAGCATGTCTGGCAGACATCTCAACCTGGATCAGCTGAAGCTCAATCTGAGTAAAACCGAACTGTTGTTCATTCCTGGTGACTCATCCCCAGGTCAAGATCTTGTGATATCCCTGGACAACAATCAAATCGCTCCTTCAGCCACCGCCCGCAATCTTGGGGTAACCGCGGACAATCATCTGTCATTTTCCCCACACATCGCTAACCTTACTCGCTCTTGTAGATTTCTTCTTTACAATATCAGAAGAATCCGCCATTTCTTTCTTCACAGGCTACTCAGGTGCTTGTTCAGTCTCTTGTTATTTCAAGACTGGACTACTGCAACTCACTCCTGGCTGGCCTGCCTCTGTCCACGACTCGTCCTCTGCAACTGGTCCAGAATGCAGCAGCGCGTCTCGTTTTTCAACCTTCCCAAGTTCTCCCACACCACCCCACTGCTCCGCTTCTTGCACTGGCTTCCTGTAGCTGCCCGCATCAAATTCAAAACACTGATGCTTGCCTACAAAGCTAAAAATGGCCCAGCACCCACTTACCTCTCTGCTCTAATCACGCCACGCACTGCGCCGCGTTCCCTCCGGTCCTCCAGCACTGCTCGCCTCGTCCCACCATCTCTCAGGCATTCATCCAGACTCTTTTCTGTTCTGGCATCTAGGTGGTGGAATGAACTTCCTCTAGATGTCCGTATAGCCTAGACTTTGACAATCTTTAAACGACAACTCAAAAAACAAAATAAAAAAAAAAAACCCTCTTCCAAGTTGTGTTTGACTAATGGCACTTATTATTGACCTAGTTAACCCAGTGTAAGTATCTATCCAGTGATGTAAATTTTAAAGCACTTTTTGTAAGTCGCTCTTATCCAAATCTTATCTGCCAAATGCCTAAATGTAAATGTAATGTGAATGTATTCATACATGAGAGAGAAGTCATGACATGACATGATTCAAATCCCAGAAAACCTCAACTGGATGACTGATAATCTTCACAGACAGACATTAAATGTTAAGTATAGTATTTCACCTGAGCATGTATAGAAGAAATCCGTGGGAATCAGTTTGAATAGGTGTTCTGCAGCTGATCAATTATTTCCAATTATTATTATTATTATTATTATTATTATTATTATTATTTTAATAGGGGGTACCTAGGGCCCCATGGAGGTAGGGATTAACAACCATGTTAATAATCTGTATTTGAGTTTTTATTTTGAATCACTTTAGACTAAATTTTAAATTTGTGTTATTTTATCCCCACTGTATTATTACATATATCACACTCACATACTTGTGAAACCATAATACAACTTTCTCATCTAAATTCCAAACAAGCCTAAACTTAAACCACTTTCACTACGAGAATGAGACATAATGCTCATCACTATAATCTCTATAAATAATCTTTACATCTATTTTGTCCCAATTAGGACTTTTACTAAAATAATACACTGCCACAGTAGTTATGGGATGAGCTCAAATGGGTCATCTGTAGTGATTGTGTCCTTAAATTCAATTATATATTAGGACAACCAAGGGATTCTAATCATCAGATATTCTGTTAATTGTCTAAAAAAATAAAATAAAATAAAAATCCTTGAGAACAGATTGGGGAAAAGCACAAAAGACAAACCTCATATTTTTGTGATTTTTCAATTAACACACTAACCCAAGACTCATTGTTCTTTTTTTTTTTTTGTCTATTTCCTGAAACTGAGTTTCTCGATGATTAAAACGGTTTTCCCCGCCCACTCTTTGCTGAAATCCTATTTATACACTGTGTCCTGAATTATTGTCAAAGTAAATGTTAACAGACGTAGTCACATACAGTAAAGTAAATGGAAATCTTTCCTGTGATCTGATCTAGAAATTGGATGATAATGTTTTCTTTGAACAAAATATGATTTAACTGGTCAGCAAACTTTGCAGTAAAAAAAAAAAAAAAGAAATTCTCTATATATTTATAGCAGACCTTGCGATACTGTAAAAAAAAAAAAAAAAGAAAAAAAAGAAAAATTCTGATTTTTCTGATATCTCCCGAATCCTTAACAGGACTTATTGATCATTAAACATACATTTTTAAACCTTTCTCCTTCACCAAAGTTATCAAAATGCATTTTAGCTTTATTGGATATGATCAGTGTTTGGCTCATAAAACATGGTACAATGTCTTTTTAGGAATTGAGGAAATCTTTAGTGTGATCACTGTATTCTGTACGATCATGCTGCTACGGTTCAAATAAAAGAGGAACGGTCACGTTCCGGTGGTTTGCATGATTTTGTTTTGCACCATTAGGCGAAATAATGCATTGTTTTACAGAACCAAACAGCTGAGCGCCGCACAGCTAAATTCATCCATTTGCAAATAATGCTTTGGGCACTGCTTGTAAAAGAGGTCGTATGAGTAAGCTGAATGTAATTGTAGACCTATAAAACCCCCCACGGCTCTGTCTCTACTGGATTTGCGAGCAGAGAAGAGGAAGCTCCATCTTTCGAAATGCACCAGTTTGGTTTCCAGCTGTTCTGCCTTGACACATGCTTTGCGCGCAACAGCAACAAACAGCCAACAGGGACTCTTTCACAAGCATATGGGGAATAAAAGATGAGGAGGAGGTGCAGGGTTCAAACAGTCCTCGCATAACCCAAGGAGCTGTACGGGAAAGGAGACTATGAGAGTAAATAGACTGAGAGTAGAGAGCTTCAGGGGTGACATGCTGGTTATTTTTTTTTATTAAGGCATGCCCATAACATAATACAGTATATTAAAGCCACAAGATTCCCTGGGTCCAATGGCAGGGCCGTGAAGTGCTCAGGCTGCTTTCACATTACAGACTCAGACAAGGATCTGAGTACTCTTGACCCCAAAGACTGGTATGTTTGCGTAACATGAACATTCTGTACTGGACCTGGGCATAGAACGTTGTAGGGTGCATTTGAAAAAGGGGTGATGTCGAGGACAGTACGATGTACTAGGGCATGCGTTCGGTCAAATGTGAATGTCAGTTGCTCCTAAACATGAAAACGGAGCACTGCTCAGAATGTAATATCATCAATGCATATCTCTGCATGTGCAAATAGTGGGCTAAGGCACTAAGTTACTGTTCAGAAGGTCAGTGGTTCAAGTGGTTTTTATGTTTACTCCACTACATGCTGTCCTGCATCACATATGTGTACTTTCTACTCCATCGCCATTTATGAACGGCATTATGATACATAAACAGCATTCTACGGATGTTTCATGAAACTGTTGTGGCGAGTGTCATCGGTTACGCAGTGGTCTGTTGGGTTGGTAATGTAAAGGCACCGGACAGGAACAGAATGGACAAGGTCATTAAAAAGGCTGGATCTGTGCTAGGCATGGAGCTCGACTCTGTGGATGGAGTAGCGAAGAGGAGAGTTCTGGCCAAAGTCCTGTACAATCCATTTTGAACAATCCTTCGCACCCGCTATACAGTGTTTTCGCTGACCAGAGGAGCGATTTCAGCCAGAGACTGATCGCCATCAAGTGTACCACAGAGCGTCACAGGAGATCTTTCCTCCCAACGGCAATACAATTATATAACTCTTCTATGTAACCTACACACTATGTGGGTATTCACTGTCAGTGACAGTAACATAATAGAACAATAATACTTACCTGTATTAATTATATGACAATTGTAGTATCATATACTAAACATACTATCATATCGAAATGAATTATGTAATACAATATTACATATTATAATACAGGATTATATATATATATATTAGTTTATTGTGCAATATTGTATTAACTTATTATATTTATTATATATATTATATTTTATCGATACACTGATACGCAGATTTTTGCAACTATAACCGTGAATAAGCAATTTAATAATTAGTAAAGTTCTTTGAATCTTTGAATTTTTGAATAACCAGAATGGTGCATAGTATTTGAAGTGAAGATATCGGCACCTGGTGCTGTTATGCATACTCGCATGGCTTGCCTTACCTAATGATGTACTGTAGCAGGTGTCTAAAATTAGACAGATAGACGTTGCAGATGACAAAAGCGCATGCGTAAAGTTGAGAAGCAGAGAAAGTGTGAAAGAGATTATTATTATGACTACTTTTACTTGAGTAATATTTTATATAGGATAGCATTAAGAAAGTGAGTTTTAAAAATTCTCATAAAAGAGGAACCTATTCTCTTCGGAAAAAAAAAAAAAACTTATATATATATATATATATATATATATATATATATATATATATATATGAAAGTATATATATATATAAATGAAAGTTACTGAATTACCTACAGTAAAGTAAAATGCGACAAATTGTACTATGCCATAATCATAATACATTATGAAAGCCCATAGAAGATCAGGGTTACACACGGTGAGAGTCACGCAGGGGCTACAGAGCAGAAAGAGTTCAAATGTCGCATGAATTGAGCAGCTTGATTTAAAGACAAGATTTGGAAGAAACCACGGAAATTCAGAAGTTCAATGCCCACATTTGAGATCAAATGAAACAGGCGTCCAGGCACTAATTACACTGAGAAAGAAGATGATGATGCTGAGAATGCTCTACTGCAGCATTAATGATAAATTAATGAATTTGTTATAAAAGTACAATAAAGTAAAAGCCTGCAAATATACTGATGTAAAGTCCATAACAGTGTTTCGAACCTAGTTCTCCATCCATCCAAAAGCATCTATTTTGTTTTTATTTATTACTAAAATAATGATAATTCACCGTGTAGCCAGGTGAAAAGCTATATATAAAATGAATTAGTTTTAAAAATGACACCACAAAATTATAAGGACTCAATTATTTTATTCCAGGCATAATAAACAGCTTTAATGACCTTCTATGAAATGCATCATAAACATAATTTAATTGCAGTTATTCCGGTAATCTTAGTTGAGAACAAACAAACGAGATACACGTTTCCACCTTATAATGCAAAATAAAGGGATATCCTCCAAGTGGATATCACTATTTAATATTCGTCCACATAAGATATATTAAATCTACATGTAACAATTTTCATTAAAAAAAAAAATTAAAAAGAAGAAAAAAAAAGTAAGATAATGTCAAGGGTTCAACAGAATTGTTAACACAGCAGTTAGGACTACACTGGCATGGTGCCACTGTGAAATTTTTATAGTTCTCAGATTTGTCTATAATTTATTTATTTTTTTTTTTTTTTTTACTTTTGGCAAAAAGAGGAACCTCACTGCATGGAATCTCTTCCTTCCCTCCTCCTATAATTTCCTCTTCTCCAGGCTCTGCAGATGCTGTGCGGATTTAAGAAAGTCCAGGGTGAGGAATTAGTTTGGGCAGAGCTACAAACAAGCAGATGTTCATCAAGAATCGATCATTAGCTTAACATGATGCATATTCATAATAATTTGGGGCAACTCATGTGTAATCCTAATTACCTGGGTCAGAAGAACAAAAATGAAGCTGGGAGGGTCGCTGTGATCGCTGAGGTGATGTAACTCTACCAGACGACTCTGCTCAGTAATTGTGTTCGGGACTTCTTTCATGAACGTTAATCTAAATGTCACGTGACGGAAAAATGCCAGCGACTCATCGCTCATGCTTTTTTTTATTGCTTAATAACACGTGTATTCTTAGGATTCATTTCTTTATCATTAAATTATTAGTAGTTCCAAAGTCTGCGAATGAGAAATTGAGAACTGATCACATCAATTTAAATCTGCGGCGACAGAAAATTATCCAACATCAGTCCGATTTAAAAATGCAGCAGTGATGAATTCATCAATCCGGTTAACTCAGAAATCCACGTAGGAACAATTGTCATCGTAGTGCCTTAACCCACCTGGTTCTGCCTTGTCATAACAGTTTTCACTCTTTAATCTACAAGGAGGAGTTTATACAGTGCATCCAGATGTGAAATCTTATATAATGGGGCATTTATATACTTTATATACTTAGCCTTAGTAGATTGTTGTCAGGTGCAAGAAGGCAGGTGGAAATGTTGTTTAAATGTTGTTTAAGCTTCACATCTAATGAAGTATGATATGTCACTATTCTGTCACTAGTATAAACCCCGATTTCACCCCTAATTCGATGCTGCGGCATTGTCACATAAGAGATATTAATTATTAATCATCCATTATATAAATATGAACCTGTAAAACCGCATCCTTGCACCGCTCTGCGTAAACGTTTCACGGGGCATGCCAAAGCAAGCTCTGTTTCTCCTGCATATAATGTCTTGGCTTGCAAAAGCCTGTCAGGGGTATTGATTGATTTCCGCACCCATGAACCCATCTGGATCTGCTTCATTTTCCATTCTAGGTCATGCTTCATGATGAATGCATGCTTGCATCCAGATGTGACTTGACAAATGGTGATGTCGGTGATACATGGAGTATTACTTTGTCAACTTCCTGCAGAAAATTTCTGCGCAGAAAATTTGTCATTTTTTAAAAGGGTTTAATGCATCGTTTAAAAAAAAATGCAAGAAATAAATAGCACACTAAAAAAGATCATGTGTATGTACTATAAAAGGTATACGACCTCTTTGGGAAAAGTGTGTAGGGTTGTGATTGGCAGATAAATGCGCAGAGAGGGAATGAGGTCTTACCTAAGCATGTGGACGAGATTTGCGTTGCATGGTGCGTATTTATTTCTCGCAGTTTATTAAAGAATAAGTCTATGCCTTTCTTGTTTATTTATGGTTTTTTTTTGTTTTTTTTTTGTGGACGTTGTTTACTCATTTACTGAAACCTCAGCTGCTGCGTTTTTAGTCACGTCACGCGAACTACGGTCCGTTACCACTGAACCGCTCCTGCTGTTCACACATAAGAAGATACAGACGTTCAGAAACATTGTTTTTTTTCCGCTGCCAAATATTTCATTATGCATACAGACACCAGGGTTTCAAGCCAAGCCTGTGCATTTCTCTGCCAGTCTGTGGCTGGCACTTGATACACACACATACACTCAGTCATCAGGATGAGGCTCAGTGGCTGTGCCTACTGTCAAAGGCTGCCCTGCTTGACTGATATGTCAACAGAATGACACTAAACAAACCACATCATGCTGGAATAAAGCCTCTTAACATCCCCCCCCTGACACCAAACAGCTGAAGGAAGAACAAAGCTACTTCCTGCCGTGACACACGTCCTTATCTATCAATGATAAGGCTGACACTGACTCCTCAGATGATTAAAAACATACATAGTGTCTGTCTTGGGAAAATAGTTACTTCCTTTGGTTGGTGAATATTTTGCAGATACTTTAAGATTGTTTATCAATCTAAAGTCTCATTAAAACTTTTCGGGAATGCTTCTAATCGATGGCAAGGACCAAGATCACAGAATCACAGAACTGTTATGTGATTCCATTGGAGTAGCTCTTTGCTTGGATATAAAAAATTTTTAAAAAGACAAAATAATAATGGCACCCAGTATACAGTATGTAGTGATCCTCATTATGCTGTTTTCCAGACCAGGCTCCCGTATATCTACTTTATCATAACTTCTAATGATGGGGCTCCATGGGTTGCAGAAAGCTGAGGAAACCCTGGACCATTTTCAGCTCGACAAAGAACTCTCCATCACTCACCCTAGCAGTCTCCAAAATAAACAGCAGATTTGGTTTAGCACCTACAGTTGTCAGTTGGACATTGGGTGATGGGTGGAGGGTATTATGATGCTGACATCTAAAATGTTCCTGAAAGCTCTTCGGGAACATGAGGAGAACTGAGGGACAATAGCAAAAACAGTCATTTTTCAGGAGGCCAACAAGTCAAACCACTCAAAAGACAGTGGCTTGACTGGACAAGGAAAGCGGTATCTCTACGGCCATATATATATATATATATATATATATATATATATATATATATATATATATATATATACATTATCATGTCATCTGGACATGTGGACGATTTTCTGAACATTGCCATTCAGGCTAGGCCAAAAACAAGAACCTGACAGAAACAGTCACTGGTGGATTTGGGACGACAAGTGCAGGGTCGTGATGTCCAGTTACATTATACCATTAGGAAAAATGTGATAAATGCAACATTGAAGGTTTCCATAGTATGTGTTGTGAGCAATGAAAAGGAACAAAACATGCATTAGAATCTTTGTCTTTGACTCACCATGCCTGATCTCACAGGCGTGCTAGTCAGTCAGCTGCCGTTTTATCTTCATGAGCATAGATGCAAGTTGCTCTTTTTGTAGTTGCTGCTGTTGGAAGTCGTGTCGGTGGTTACTGAGAACTCCCTCCAAGCTGAGTGCTTCCACCTGTTGTGCGTTCTGGTTTCCCACAGCGTCTGCTAGATTCTGCAGCACGAGACCCTGAAACAAACAAGAGGCGTTTGGCGGTTTTCTTCGATAACTAGAAAAAGACGGATTGCAGAAAAAGAGGAAAGACAGACAGCAAATTAACCAGAGCATAGCACAGTAAATCAACTAACCAAACATTTATTTAAGCAGCATCACCCTGAAGGTCATGCTGTTGTGCTGGTTATCAGCATTGCTGCGATGTGGTTATAGGCAGGAAGCCACTTGACCTCGAGTGTGATATTGCTTTCATACAACAGGTCCACAAACACCAAGAGATTATTATCAACAGATTATGATTTATCTGTTTATTTATTTAACCATCATTTTCTTTGCAACTAGTGGAACTAACACAACTGGTGACCAATAGCTAGTGACCAACAGTTATTGGAATAAACAGGGGTGAAAGTAGCTTTAAATTCTTACCAGTACTATTTACCCAAAGGGAGAGGAGAATAAACCATGTGGGTAGTGGACAGTGCTGTAAATCTCCAAAGTTTCTCTTTATATTTCCACTTACTCTCCTAAGGTCTGTTAACTTCTGGGTTTCAATGTTGCACTAGGTGTACAATACCTTGTTCAACACACTAAGCAGTGCCATTTGATCAGGGGTTAAAGTTTGACTTGGGATTTCAACTTGTGTTAGATGTTAGATTTCACCTTAGACGTAAATAAAACAACATTAGGCAATTTGGCATGACTTAGAAGCAATTATTGAGTAGACAAAGTGTTGTTTAAGGTGGAATAATGTTATCAGATGTGTGTTCTTGCTAAAAATGCATCCATAACTGATTTTGAAAGTGGATTTTGGCCAGAGGTGGATAGTAACAGTTTTAATGTACAGTAGTTACATTTACTTGAGTAACTTTTTAAAATTACTTGTATGAGTAGGTTTACTGCACCATAGGCTTTACTTTTACTTGAGCAGATTTGTGAAGAAGAAACGCTACTTGTACTCCGCTACATTCGGCTACACTCGACTCGTTACTTTTCTAACCATTTATTACTACACATGCAGCCAGTGGAGCTACTACATGACTTTTTCATCAATCCAATGCAGCACCAATAATCAAATGACTCTGTTTGACCAATCAAACAATAGTAGCAGTATTAATAATAATAGCAGTAACAATAACCACATGTGGTCACATGACCAGAATCGCAAATTGCCGGCATAGTGGAAAAAACATTTCAGAATATAAAAACTTGACTTCTAGCCTGAGCAAACATCTCATGGTAAGGTTAGCTGTTTCACTAAATGTTGCACTGTTAGCATATATAATTATTATAATTTCTAAAAAAAATCAATCGGACATTATGATTGAAACTGTTACACAAAATAAAATATGTTTTATGAGCACACACCATAACACCATGGTCACAGTGTTATAGTAAACAGTACACGCGTGAACCCATTGGCTCAGTTGTGATCATGTGACGCTCAGCGTCAAAACAAGAGACGCATGCATGATGCATGATACTCGGTACTCATAATCCAGGACTTGCTCATTTTTCAAGTAAAAATTTACACTCGCAAACCACGTTACTCGCGATCAGAGGTTCCGCTGTACTTGAGTAGTCTTTTAACAAATACTTTTTTACTCTTACATGAGTAAAATTTTGCATGACCAATTTTTACTTCTACTTGAGTAATATTATTTTGAAGTGCAACTACTCTTACTTGAGTAATTTATTTGGCTACTCTACTCACCTCTGCATTTACAGTACAGTGGAGCCTTGAATTACAAGCATAATTCATTCCAGAAGCGGGCTAGTATTCC
Source organism: Clarias magur (assembly GCA_013621035.1). Classification (NCBI taxonomy): domain Eukaryota; kingdom Metazoa; phylum Chordata; class Actinopteri; order Siluriformes; family Clariidae; genus Clarias; species Clarias magur. The sequence goes on along the minus strand of QNUK01000074.1, from coordinate 2,260,151 downwards.
AAAACACCAAAACACTCGTAAACCAAATCAAATCTTCCCATAAGAAATAATGAGAACTCAAATAATTCGTTCCACAGACCAAAAAAATAATTACAGAAAAATAATTAATACAATATATGAAGTAAAAATAAAACAAATTAACCTGCACTTTACCTTTAAAAAAAGTTAAAATAAATCCCAACAGATAAGTGTCTCCGTTTGTGCGCGCAGGCGCCACATATTTGTGTGTGTGTGTGTGTGTGTGCGTGTGTGGAATTAGCCCCTTCCCTCGCCTCGTCTTACACAGTAAAACTCCTCCTTCCCCCCCCCACCTCGCTTTTTAAGTTTAACAACAAACACAAACACAATGGAAACACTGTTTTAACGGTAAAAAAAAAAAAAAAAACTCTAATGACACTCGTGTGAGCACAGACTAATGGAATCACTGCTGTAAAGTGATAAAAAAAAAGAAAAAAAAAATGAACCAGCACCTTACCTTTACCTGCAGAGTTTCTGTGTAGAGCAGAGTGTGTGTGTCTGAGTGAAGCCGGGGAGCGTGTGTGTAAAGGCGAGAGAGTGTGTGTGTGTCAGTGTGTGTGTGTGTCAGTGTGTGTGTGTCAGTGTCAAAAAACTCAGCATGCGTAAACCAAGACATGCTCGTTTTTCAAGTCACAATTTATTTAAAAAATCTTTGCTAATCTTGCGGAAAACTCGTAAACTGAGTTACTCGCAATCCGAGGTTCCACTGTATTTTCACCCATGCTACGACGGACAGTTAGTGTAATAAATGATTGTAGAACACCTGGGGTGTGTAGTGATATGTGGAGTCAATTCACCACAAGTGGAAAGCCTGCAAATCCTCTTGTCTAATCAGTCAAAAATTATTTTTGTTTAAAAATATATATCAAGATAATTTTTTTTTCAGGGAAATGGCTTTGATTTAGGCAAAATCACCTGTTTATAAAGTATCTTCTATCAGGTGGTGAGCCAAAATTAAAGCCCATCACTTTCACCACACCATTTTTTCCAACTTAGCTTGAAAGAGGGTTGTATTTTTGCCGTATGTTTTACTAAAGTGCAAGCCCCTTCAGCATGTCATGAGCTCCAACCATGAAGAAAAAACAAACAAACAAAAAAAAAAAAAAAAAAAAAAAACCAGATGTGCGTGTTAAACAGAAAAAAAAACGTCTTATGTTTGAACTGTATTTTTATCCCCTGCTTCATTCCCACCCACTTTCACTTTGATGTTTGATGAATCATCCAGTTACACATTCAGAGACGGAGGAGTTTGCAGAGTTGGATTAAAAAAAAAGCAGCCTGACCTGACTCGACTTGACATGACCACAATGTCACATAATGATAACAGACTTGTCAAACCATAATTGTAACGTGTCACTGGGAGAATCAGAATGAATTACAGCAATTCCTACCAGTTAACATTTATCCATTCACTGCCTCTAAGAGGCTTAAAGTCATGTTTAACTACAACATATGACTGGTTGTGTAATCATAAGCCTCTTAAAGAACCATACATGCTTTAATATCTGTAATAAACCCAATATGTCAGACTGTGTGTTGATAACTGGGGTGCTGGGATTGTAAAAGGCTGTAGAATTGAAAGAGTAACTTCATGTCCCTTTTCATAAAGCTTTGTTTACTTTAAGAGCTGATGGCCATCATGACTGATTTGTGGGAGATCTACCATTAAAACATGGCCACTGATGAAACACATGAGGAATCAGATTATTTTAATAATCGAAGTGGGGAGCCCAGAAGATCAAGCAGGCACATAAACTGAGTCTGAATACACCTAACTTTCCCGATGTAAATATTGTCATAACATCTTTACTTCTAAATATTTTACATTTCTGATGAAAGAAGATATACTGTAAAAGCGATTGAGTTTACTTTAAGCACAGAATGGCGATGAGACTCCTAGTCACAGTAAAACATTTGAACAGTGCAAACATTTTAAAGAAGGCCGTAAATCCGTGAATGACGATCCCTGTGAGATGGCTCGGAACACACTGCCGTAAACATTCAGGAGTAGAAAGTCTGATCCTTGAAAATCGCCAGATCACCAACTTGCAGATGAGATGCGTCCATCTGTAGCAACAGTACACAGTCATTCACCAACACAAATTGCACATTACAGGAACTCAGCTGGGAGTTATTGCCACAACCACCACTCAAAGCCATTAAAATCAGGATCCAGGAACCTCTAGCCTGATGGTGTCCAAACACTGGGGAAACTTAGTAAAAGGGAGTTTTACTTACTCTCATAATTGTGTTCTATTATTCTGCACAAGAAACAATCATGGTTTGACTTGAACGTCCCTGATTTTTTTTTTTTAAACATGCTAGATTTCCACGTTAGATAATATGGTTTAATAATAATAATAAAAAAAGAAACATTTATTTGCACTCTGCCCCCTCCTGCTCCTGTGAACCACCACAACACTTTTTTTTCTGTTCCGGGCCAATTCATATCACATGACTAATAAACACATGATTTTTCCATGTTGGGTTTTCTGGATCCGTCCTGGAAATTTGGAGATTTTTTCCAGCGTTCCGGATCTTCATCTGGGCCATCACTAAATTACCTGCTTGTCTATTGTCTTAAATAAAAAGGCTTTGCTTGTTTTGTTCCTTTGCTGACACATCGTCATGGAAACACGATGAAGTGTGTGTGCGTGTGTGTGTATGTGTGTGTGTTGGTTGGGGGGGGGCAGAAACTGAGTTGAAGGTTCGAGTGCACTACACTCTCCAACCTTTAAAACCTCCATGAGACACTCGATTGAAGTGCTGAAACTGTCACATAGAGCATTAATAAGAAGAACATTAGCATGTGTATTGTGAGCTAAGTGTATCGTGGGTGAAGGTGTAAGTGTGTGTGGGAAGGAGGGTAGGCAGCTTCCCACGCCACGCTAACATGATGTCATGGTCGTTATTATTTCAGGCTGTTTACTGTCTGAAAACAGATATGTGTTGCTTTGAAATGATTCTGCCAGAAAAATTGGACGACGCGGCAAAATGATAATAAAACAAGTGCATTAATATAAACCGGCCAGATTTGCTCATTTCATTTAACACTTTTATTTCAAAGGGAACATAATCTCAATCATATTATATTCACTCATTTATATATTTATTCATTCAATTATTCTCTTAACTGCATTTCATGCACAGCGTCACAGGAAGCCTGGACCCAGGTGACTTGGGGCACAAGAAGGATGTCACGTTTCTGGGTGCGAGGCATAATTGCAAGAGGATCCAGGTGGTTTAGGGAAACGCTGTTTATTTTATTTAAACATAAACACAGGGAAATGAACAAAACAAATATACCTTAAATGAAAATGAAACTAAAACACGTATAGAAAATGACGGGAACCATGAACTAAACATACAGACTTTTACGGGGATAAATCAACAGACGCAAGACAAGAAACTCAAAGAAACCAAACTATTTATAATAAAACTAATCACCAACTCGGTTCAGGTGAGCGCCCCCTGGTTACCTGACCGAGTTGCCCCATGGGAACAGAAGTTTAAACAAAAGGAACTACAAACCAAAACAAAGGGCGCTTTGGCGCCCTCTAGGGGTTATCCCTGACAAAGGATACACCCTGGTTTGGGTGCCAATCTATCAAAGGACACACACACACGCGCGCGTGCGCGTGCACGCACTACAGGCATTTAACCCTAATCTGCATATCACTGGATTGTAGGGGGAAAAAAAAGAGTACCCATGCAAAAAGAGAAAACATGCAAACTCCAAGCACACAGACTCAAGATGGGAATTGAATCCTCCTTGACCTGTGAGGCCACAATGCTAACGAGCATGCCACCATAATGCATAATGGATACACAAGCCATTTCATTTGACTTGGAGGAAGTGTATAATAAGTGTGCACTGCTGTAATAAAGCAGAAGTTTTGCTAAACAATATGCTACATGTACGCTAGCTAAAATACAGCCATTAAGATGCTTAACCACTTGTTTTGGTCCACACGTGATTCCACTGATGTCTTCTCACCTGCCTAAAGAACCGCACTGATAAAGATGTTGAAGATTGAATTCGTAAAAACACGATATCAATTGTTAAATGTTTCAGTGAGTCCCAGCAGGCCAACAAGCAGGATTATATCTCAGAGTATGCACAAGAACGTTCACCCAGATGTATGGGTGAGTATCCGGTAGCTTTAACATCAGGAAGCAACGCATGCACAGCAACACAGAGATTGGTTCCTATTCATGTGCCTTGCTGCCACGGAAGAATAACAAACTTACGTGAAAAAAGTTGCTGTTATGACACAAAGTTATAACAAGATATTTTTATGTTATAGCATCAAATGTTTCATGCAAAAACACATTTCAACACATTTCACCATTTCAGGATGAGCTATTTTCATAATAATAATAATATTTGAAATACAGTGGAACCTCGGATGCAAGTAACTTGAGTGTTCCGCAAGACGAGCAAAGATGTTTAATAAATTTTGACTTGAAAAACGTCATGTCTTGGTTTACGAGTGGCGAGTTTTTTGACACCGACACACACACACACACACACACACACACACACACACACACACACATACACACACACACACTCTCTCCTTAACACCCCCCCCCCCTCCCCGGCTTCACACAGACACACACATTCTGCTCTAGCACCTCATTTTTTCTATTTATTTAAAAAAAAAAATCACCTTACAGCAGTGATTCCGTTAGTCTGCGCTCACGCGAGTGTCATTAGAGAGATTTCTTTTTTTCCCGTTAAAACAGTGTTTCCGTTGTGTGTGTTTGTTGTGAAACTTAAAAAGCGAGGTGGGGGGAGGGAGGGGGAGTTTTACTGTGTAAGATGAGGCGAGGGAAGGGGCTAATTACACACACACACACACATAAACACAAATACACGGCGCAAATACACAAATGGAAATACTTATCTGTTGGGATTTATTTTAACTTTTTTTTTTAAAGGTAAAGTGCAGGTTAATTTGTTTTATTTTTTCTTTATATATTGTATTAATTATTTTTCTGTATTTTTTTTTTTTTGGTCTTTGGAACGAATTATTAGAGTTTTCTGTCACGAGCCAGCCCAATCAGCCAAGCACATCCAGGTCATGATTTCAGCTAATTAACCCCATGCACCTGCAACCTATTAACAATCTACCACGCCTTTAAAAAGAAGCTTAGAACTCCGAAGTATCCTGCTTGCGTGCCTCTTGATCTGTCACTCGCGATTTTTCCAGTTATTTCTAGCTCTGTGTATGACCCTGCCTGTCTTCCTGGATTTTTTCTCGTGCCTTGCCCTCTGGATTATTATCACTGCTTGGATTTGCTTCTGTGTATGACCTCGCCTGCATTACGGACTTTGATTTCGGTACGTGCTTCCGGATTTGTTTTTTTTTTCTCACCGCTGGACAACTGTTACCGACCCTGCCTGTTCCTCCGACCTCGTTTAGTGCTATTCCCCGCAATCTCTGCGTGTGCGTGCAGACTTTATAAATCCTTTATTTTTATTTTTGTCACATATACATTGCAGCACAGTGAAATTCCTTCTTCGCATATCCCAGTGTAACTGGGGTCAGAGCGCAGGGTCAGCCATGGCACAGCGCCCCTGGAGCAGTTAGGGTTAAGGGCCTTGCTCAAGGGCCCAACAATGGCAACCTGGCTGAGCTGGGAATCGAACCGCCGATCTTCCGATCAGTGACTCAGTGCCTTAGCCCTCTGAGCCACCACTGCCCTTGTGATCACTTCTGCGTATGTGGGTATCGGACAGGAGTGTTTCGCCGTCACAAGCATTTCATTCTCTGCCGTATTGGTGCAGAGAATTGAGTTCCGTATTGATTTCCGTCTCTGTGTGCAGGGAGTTTTCATGTTCTCCCCGTGCTTGCTGGGTTTCCTCCAGGTACTCCGGTTTCCTCCCACAGTCCAAAGACATGAAGGTTAGGCTAATTGGCGTTTCCAAATTGCCCGTAGTGTGTGAATGAGTGAGTGGATGTGTACGTCTGTACCCTGCCATGTGCCCCAAGTCTCCTGGGATAGGCTCCAGGCCCCCGTAACCCTGAATACAGGATTAAGCGGTATAGATGATGATGAGTGAGTGAGTGAGTAAGTAAGATAAGAAAATCAGGTTACACTGTCAAATGGACCCCAAAAATGTGCCACCAGTGTCATAAAACCTGAAGAAAATTATTTTAAAAAAGTACAGTAGGCACAGTGCACATATATTTAATATTTAGCTTAAAAACTTTGCCTTGTAAGCTATTAAATCCAGGTTTAAACATATATTTGAAGCTAGCATAACTTCTTCTCTACACAATCCTATCTAGTGTGTTGCTCATGAGTGAGGCTTGGTGAGCAATTAAACAATCAATTCTTTAAACCTTCGAGCAAGCTACAATAAGACATTACGTTCACATACTGTATAAACCACACACATTTCCCAACCCCTCTTGATGCCCCAGTTTGTTGAGTCCCGAGCAGCCGCATGTCATCTACTGCCAGCGGTTCTTATCGGTGCGGTACAGCGGCTTCTCCCCAGCAAACAATCCAAAGACACTTCATCACAGCACACAGCCGCGTCCCCACAAGCCTCCACGTGCCTTCAAAAAGTCAATGTGGATGCAGAGACACGACCGTCCTTTTAGACCGGAGTAATTTAATTCCCTGATTTAGTGTATCTCTGTCTCTGGAATGATCTGAGGCGTAAACATGGCTGAAATCTCTGCCTCTCGCTCAGGCTCTGAGGTATCAATCTCCACAGCTGCTGAGGAGCAGAGACGCCCTGAACAGGATTCAGGGGAGAGATTTCCAAATATACAGGCAATCATTTCTCCCATCTGGTGCACACTAAGAAATATGAAATCTCATAATGTAATAATTAACTATTTGTGTGACCGTTCTGATTAATAATAATAATAATTACAGAGAAACATGGCGGCAGGCACGGTGGCTTAGTAGTTAGCACCATTGCCATGCGCCTGCAGGGTCGAGGGTTCGATTCCCACCTTGTTTCTGTGTGCACGCCCTCCCTCCGTGCTTGTTTGGTTTCCTCCAACATTCCAAAAACATTAGGCTTATTGGCGTAATAATGAATGAAATACTGTACATACAACGGTCCCCACTGGTATTCATGGTCCCTAGTTGGACTACAGAGGTTCCTAGACAAAGGGATAGACGGACAGAGAAGCATAGATGTAATAGTAATGATAATAATCGTCATGGTTGTTTTTGTGTTTTGTGGCATGTGTAATTTGTGACTGTCTTTGTTTCCCAGCATGCCCATCACCAGTAACATCGTCCTGATTACATTCACCCGCAGATTTTCCTCTAATTACTGTGTGTCTATTTAAAGTCGCTTTGTTCAGTTTGTTCATTGTCTTGTGTCTGTCGTGGTCCTGTTCGGTGCTGTCAGTGCTAGCCCCTGTTTGGTAACCTGATGTGTTTAGCTTATTAGTCCTGATGTATCGCTGTTAAACAAATTAACCCTCTTATTAAAATGACCATCTTTCCATTTGGGCTGTTTTCCAAGGTCAAGTCGGTTTAAGCAACAAACAGAGAAACGGTTAAAAATGATTTTTAATCGGCTTGATTATTGTATAGTAATTCTCTCTATGGTGGTGTTGGTCAGGCCTCTGTTGCACGGTTGCAGTTTGACCAAAATAGTGTATTGCTGCGTGTTTTTTTTAGTTGTTGTTGTTGTTGTTGTTTTTGTTTTGTTTTTTCAATGGGAACAGACAACTCCTGTCCGGCATCTCTACACTGACTCCTAGTGCAGTTCAGGGTCAAGTTCAAGATCTTGTTAATAGCCTTCAAAGCCATAAATAATATATAGCACCACCATATATGGTTGGCTTTTTAAAGCCATACAGTCCAGCATGGTGTCACAGACCAGTTCCCAAATCTAGGCTGTAGAGATTGTGCCTGTTCAGACACCCTAAAGTCTGGAATGAGCTACACTGCTATTGTTATTTTTAAACCACATTTTATGACAAATTCAAGCTCTGGCATTTAATACCGTGTAAGGACTTGGTGATAATCTTTCCCTGAAAAAAAAAAAAAAAAAAAATATATATATATATATATATATATATATATATATATATATTTTTTTTTATTTTCTGTTTCTTGCTTTATTCGCTTATTTTATGCGTTAAGTGGTTGGTCGCCATATTGTTATTTATTGTTTTATTTTTATTTTATTTTATTATGGTCAGTCTTTTTTTTTAGGCTGCTATTCCAGTATTAGTCAAAAGTTTGGACACAAGTTTGATAAATTTTTCTGCATTCTAGAACAATACTGGAGTTTTCAAAACTATGAAATAACACATAAGGCAGCAGATAACATTCACTCACTCATCATTTATACCACGTAATCCTGTATTCAGGGTCACGAGGGGGCCTGGAGCCTATCCCAGGAGACTTAGGGCACAAGGCGGGATACACCCCGTCTTTGGACTGTGGGAGGAAACCGGAGTACCCGGAGGAAACCCAGCAAGCACGAGGAGAACATACGAACTCCATGCACACAGAGCTGGGAATGGAACCTGTCTGGGGATCGAACCCGCACCCTGGACGTGCAAGGCGACAGTGCTAATAATAAAGTAATTATTATAGCTGATTGTTTTAAAATGTAGAAAGAAAGAAGAATTAGGAAAGACCATGGAATTAGAAGGTCCATGATGATGATTTGGGGTTGATGGAGATTTGAGGTGCTGTTGGTCCAACAGAGCTGTCTACCAGGAGATTTTCGAGCACTTCATCCGTCCGTCTGCTGACAAGCTTTATGCAGATGCAGATTTGCTTTTTCAGCAGGACTTAGCACCTGCCCACCGTGCCAAAACTACCACTACTACTGACCATGCTATTTTGCTGACCATGATATTACCGTGCTCGATGGAGAGAAATTAATGTGACTCCGGACGGAAATAAGTGTCATGACATTGCATAAGCTTATCGAAATGATGCCACAGTAAATGTGTGCTGTAATCAAAGCAAAATGCGGTCCAACCACCTAAGTAATAGAAGAAAAAGCTTTAAAATGATGATGATGATGATGAGGATGAGGATGATTATTATTAATATTATTATTATAATGATGTATAATAATATACAGTGCATCTCGAGCGTTCATGTTCATCCTTCACAGATGTAACCACATATAAGATAATCATAATTCCACAGCGATTAAAAAAGCAGTTGTCAATTTTATCATATTGCAGATGCATTCCATCATGTGTGTGTGTGTGTGTGTGTGATTGTGTGTGTGTGTGTGTGTGTATGTGATTGTGAGTGATTGTGTGTGTGTGGGGGGGTGGGTGACTGTGTGTGATTGTGTGTGTGATTGTGTGTGTGTGTGGGGGGGTGACTGTGTGTGATTGTGTGATTGTGTGTGTGTGTGTGTGTGTGTGTGTGTGTGTGTGTGTGTGTGATTGTGTGTGTGTGTGTGTGTGTGTGTGTGTGTGTGTGTGATTGTGTGTGTGTGTGTGTGTGTGTGTGTGTGTGTGTGTGTGTGTGTGTGTGTGTGTGTGTGTTGTGTGTGTGTGTGTGGTGTGTGTGTGTGTGTGTGTGTGTGTGTGATTGTGTGTGTGTGTGTGTGTGTGTGTGTGTGTGTGTGTGTGTGTGTGTGTGTGTGTGTGTGTGTGTGTGTGTGTGTGTGTGTGTGTGTGATTGTGTGTGAGATTGTGTGAGTGCGTGATTGTGTGTGTGTGTGTGTGTTTGTGTGATTGTGTGTGTGTGTGTGTGTGTGTGTGATTGTGAGTGATTCTGTGTGTGTGTGTGATTGTGTGAGTGTGTGATTGTGTGTGTGTGTGTGTGTGTGTGTTGTGTGATGTGTGTGTGTGTGTATGTGTGTGTGTGTGTGTGTGTGTGTGTGTGTGTGTGTGTGTGTGTGTGTGTGTGTGTGTGTGTGTGTGTGTGTGTGTGTGTGTGTGTGTGTGTGGGGGGGGGATGTGATTGTGTGTGATTTTGTGTGTGTGTGTGTGTGTGTGTGTGTGTGAGAGAGAGACCCCTTGTCATGTTAATAAAATAAACAGCTCTCCTTCATTATTGCCACCGTCCTTGATGTAGACTGGAGAGAAAGCGAAGTGTGTTAGAGAAAAGCAGCCGCGTTTGTCGTCTCACCGGTGTCACGGCTCAGTTTATACGGAGTTGACGAGTGTGATCTATCATAAGGAGACAGAAAGGATGAGTGTCGACGAGGCTGCTTTAATAATGATCAATGCCACTTGTGTTCCCCCCGACAGCCTTCATTATCCCGAGCTAAAACACACACAGGGTCCTCAGGGAACAGCATCCATCATACACCGATCACACAGGTTTAGACAATGTGTGTGTGTGTGTGTGTGTGTGTGTGTGTGTGTGTGTGGTGGGGACAACAATGAAGATGTTATTTTCAGTCAGGATAAATTACACCAGTTTTCCAATCAGCGTTTCCTTTCAACATTGTTCACAGTCAAAACCATTTAAAATCTTCACAACTGCCTGGCAAATCACATGCACAGATATTCCAATCAGAAATGTTTTCTTTTTTTTCCCAAAAAAACCGAGCACCATCTTCTTTTTTTTTCCACCAATGCAAAATTATTGTGATACTGTCAACTACTCAATTATTCAACTACTTAATTATTATAAATAAATAACGTGTATAACATACGCAGACCATATCGCGACTCTGTATGTATCTCATCTTGTTCCCTACGTTCCCTCGGATAGGCTCCAGGCCTCCAGGATACGCAGGCTGGATGCTACCCACACTCACGTGCTGATGAATGGTGTTTTTTGGTTGCATAGTCTTAGTAGTAGTAATAACTCATCCAATCTTACTATTTAATTAATGTTTCATTTTTCCTCTCACAGCTACATCTTTTATACACACAGACGTACTGGATCATTGCTGAAGCCCACTGCCGGAGACCTCTGGAGTTCACTGCCGCTTCCCATTAATGTTACTGTTCATCAAGGTGTTGGAGACGTTTTAACTCAAGTCTTATCTTGACTCTCATTTGAATTGGCACCAATGTTGGCCTAGTTTACTCCAAACTGTCTAAAATCATTTCTTTCCCCGCGTGCACGAACACAAATGAACGTAATACAGCTTAAATATTTTTATATAAATAAATTATATTAAGAAATACAGCGACATATTGTGACTAAATGACTTTATTTCATTATTAAAATAAATAATTATTATGTTAAATAATTACATGTAGCAAAAGTAACATTCTTCTCTGCCTAACTTTAAGGGGGGGCGGGGCCCCTGCGCCCCGTATTGACCGCCCGCCACTGAGTTTGAAAGGAAAATGAGATATCCATTCTGGCAGTTTTTGGAAAAAAAAAAAAATAAATAAAAAATAAACATTTTTCTTTCCCTCAGAAGCATAGGTATTTTTGTGCATAGGTATGTTGACAAATCAGAAATGTCAAAATTTTATGTCATAATAGTTGACATAACTAAATTAAGACGAATGTTATGTGATTTTGAAAAACTTCACCTTCCATAGTTTTGTATCACTAAATATATCAGCCAGCAGCTGCATGTGTGTCCATATCAATATGCAATTTTGTGTAAACAGTAGTGTTCTTTGAGGTTGCATTAAAATAAAATAAATAAATAAATAAAAATAATAATAAATAAATAAATAAATAGATAAATAAAATTATAATACATTAATTAAATAAATACATTTTAAAAATAAAATAAATAAATAAATAAATAAAAATAATAAATAAATAAATAAATAAATAGCAAACTAGAGCTTTGATTGTGCTTTATTTAACCTAAGTGTTGAAAGTCATGTGGCACTTATCCAAGCATTTCACTTGGATACCATTAAGGTAAAAAGTTTATAAAGTTTCCTCAGTACAGTGGTGAAGCTCCTGCCTGCTTCACAACTGAAAGGCTGTATATGTATAGTTCACTCCTTTAATGGCCCTTATTTAAAAAAAAAAAAAAAAAAAAAAAAAAAGTGGCCATGCAGGACACTGCACAACTGCAGCACTAGCAAATTAAAATAACTCAGCTGGGAGTCCTCATACAGTCCTCACACAGTCCTGATCTCACTCCAAGACATTTTACTAAGTGTTTAGAAACAAAGGGAGTGAAAGTAGAGGCATGATCACTGGAAAACAAAAGGGAAAAGGAGAAGGAAAGATACATGGGAACTAACCAAGAGGCAGAGAAATTGAGAAATAGAGGAGAGGAAGAGGGTGAGGGAGAGACATGAAGAATATAAGAGAAAGACAGAGGCAGAGGGGAGACATGAAAAAAGATAACAGAGAAAAGGATGAAAAGAATGAGACACGCAAAGGTATACGACAGACAGAGAGTGCTCGAAGAACAGTCAAAGAATTGACGAGCCAGTTGGGACAAAAGTGTCTCTTTCTTGCTCGCACACACACACACACACACACACACACACACACACACACACAATAATGCTATTCTCAGTAATGACAGATCTTTTACATTTCCATCTTTATTCTGTTTTCTGAATATCTCCTTAAACATCATATGTGAATCACTAATAATCCCCAGGTTTCCGTGGTTAAAGTGGACTCGGCCTCTCGACACGGTGAGCGGCGAAAACATTAGCAGCGTGGCTGATTGCGGCTGATAGCAGGAAGGTGAAAATGTCATCCCCGCTTCTCGATCACTCTAATGGACGCCGCCTCTCCACGCTCAGAATAAGAGAGATGTTTCTATCCGCCTAACGTGGCCCCATAATGCACTGCTGCTAATCTCTGATTGGAGATAAGACCCTTGTACAGGAACGATGCCGTCGTCTCTGAGGTCGCACGGGGCTAATGGGTTTTGCCGACCTCTGGAAATGGCCACGCTCTCATCTCCTGGTAGGAATGGAAACACTTGAAATAAGGGGTGTTCATAAGGCTATGCGACAGCTGCAGAATGTAGCCTTATGAACACTTGAGACGTAATGAAAGAGTCAGAATATATACGGCGTGCCATTCTAATCTGCCAGCTTGATTTCAACAATCAACTTTAAGAGAAAGTTTATTTTTTCAATGCAAATCAGTGCAAAAGATAAAATCATTACCATTACGAAATGTCATTAATGCCAACTAGATATGCATTTATAATTCAGTATGCACTTGTAGGACCGAATGCCATAACGCTGACATAAGAAACTGGACAGCTTACATGAAGATGTTATAACACTGACGCACATTCATGTGTCGGGTACTTTTCTTTTCTTTTTTTTTCCCTTTGGCTTTGCCTTGTCACACCATCATACTGTAGCAGGAGTGTTCGCAGCACGACATGAAATCTCTATGAAGTGAAGTGTTTTATTATAATGAGTCCCAGCAGATTTAGGTTGACATAAAACTGTAATAACACTGACGTCAGACTCAGACCTTATGTGTGGTGCCAGTCCATTGCAGAGCACAGTAGCAGGGCTGTTTCAATTTTGAAATGCCAAATGGTCTGTCTTTGGACTGTTGGAGGAAACCAGAGTACCAGGAGGAAACCCAAGAGAACACAGACCCACAAACCTTCGACACCCTGGAGGTTGTTAGGAAGGGCTTATGTACAGTACTGTAGACATACCATGGCCGTATAAACACTCATCTGATGTGGAAGAAACATGTTGCCCTTAGGCTGATGCGCTAAGATTTGAGCTTGCAAATTCTTAAAAGGTGAAGAACCATGATGAACTAACCGATTATTATATATCCTGTAACATGTAAGGTTCGAGACTAATGCAGTCTTATAGACATCCACTCTTAAACATTCCACTGTACAGTTAATGTGATACCTGCACCATGGTCAGTGTGTTTGTGTGAAGAGGAGAAAGAAGTAGGTGACGTGAAGTTAGCTCCATATGTTGGTGATTAATAAAAGATGAAATCATGATGAGAGTGAGTCGTGTGTGAGACGTGTTCAGGAGGTGAGACAGAAACACAGAGGTTGTCTGTTACATCTAAACAGGATCAAAGACGTAGCATAACAATCTCGCTCTCTCTGTTTCTTTCTCTCTGTATTCTGTGCAGGTCGCAGTCTGTCAGCGCTGTGGCTTCCTAATTTGGGACATGTGCAGTGAAACAAACCAAACCTCATTACGGTTTAATGACAGCGAATCTGAACTTGATTGTGGAGAAGCAGAGAGAATCTGGGAAATCTCATAGTCAAATTATTCAGCCAGCACCAGAACTGACTTCATAAACCTAATCAGTTTTTTTTTTTTTTTAAACGGTGTCTGTTTCTGCTTCAGGCTGTACAAGATTTAAAAAAAAAAAAAACCAGTAATGAGAAACCAACTAAAGCAAACTTCATTATTTACTGTATCTCCCCTCAATGGCCACTTCATTAGGTAAATTTTACTAGTACTGGGTTGGATTCGCTTTCGCACCAATTCTTCATGGAGCAGATTCGACAAGGTGTTGGAAACATTCCTTAGAGATTTCGGTCCATTTCAGACATGAGTGCATCACGCTGTTGCTGCAGATTTGTCACTCGTTCCACCACATCCCAAAGGTAGATTGAGATCTGGTGACTGCCAAGGCCATTTGAGTACAGTGACCTCACTGTCGTCTTCAAGAAACCAGTTTGAGATTATTTTAGCTTTGTGAAATGATGCGTTATCCTGTGGTCATTAAGGCATGGACACGGTCAGCAACAGTACTCAGGTGGGATGTGACACTTGGCACTAAGGGGCCCGAAGTCTACCAAGAAAATCTCATCCACATCATTATACCACCAGCAGCTTGATCCGCTGATACAAGGCAGGATGGATCAATGCTGTCATGATGTGTAGGCCAAATTCTGACCCAACCATCTGAATGTTGCAGCAGAAATCGAGACTCATCAGACCAGGCGACATTTTCCCCAACATTCGATTGTACACGTTTGGTGATTGTATCCTCAGTTACCTATCCTTAGCTGGCAGGAGTGACACCTGGTGTGGTCTTCTGCTGCTGTAGAACATCTGTTTCAAAGTTTGACATGTTGTGAGTTCAGACATGCTCTTCGGCATCCCTGGGTTGTAACGAGATTTCATTTGAGGTACTGTTGAGGTACTCTTTTTCTCAGAGAGTCTTCTTTTTTCCTTTGGCAACAACAAAGCATTTGCATCCAGAGCACCGCTGCTCAATTGATGATAATTTCACTTTCTCAGACCATTCCGGAGATTCTCCGTGAACATCCCAATAGATCACCAGCTTCGGGAATACCAGCTTCAGACCAGCCCATCTGGCACCAACAACCATGTCACATTCAAAGTCAGTTTAAATCACCTTACCTCACCTTTCTGATGCTCTGTTTGAACTTCAGACGATCATCTTGACCAAGTGCACATGCTTAAATGGACTGAGTCGCTGTCGTTTGATTGGCTGATTAGATATTTGCGTTGACAAGCATTTGAACACCGAGTGTATAATATAATGCATGACTAATGTAAACGCGGTCCGTTCAGTGGAACCCAACTGAACTTGGAACCCAAGCTCTTATTTACTTAAATGGAGATCACCTCATGAACCTAAAATAAACCAATGGTGTAATATTTTTAACACAAAATGTTTGTAATAATTCACCAGTCTGATAAATAATTCAGGTAAATAATGTGTTTTTTGGGATTATTAGCATACAGATTTTTATTTTATTTCTTTCATAACAAGCATCTTAAATGCTAAAAAATACCAATGCTATTTACAATAGTTTCTATGGTAACAGTATTCATCAACCCAGAGAATAAGCTGAATACTTGAATGAAATATTACTTCCTACATACAGTATGTGCAGAAACCCTAGCCCTAGGCCGAAACATAATGGATTCTCACCCTATGTAGTGAGCTATGCCGTATAAGCATAAGGAGATTATTTAGGATTTATCCTAGAGCTTAGCTCATTAGCTAGCTCGCCTGAAGTTTAGCTAATCTGGATTTTATGGTTTATTTCCATCTTAGCTGAAGTAAAAGATGTTATTAGTGATGTATTAGCTTAGAATTATTTAAGGTCTGAGTGAAGGAATTGCAGAAAAGGCACGAGTAAGAAGGGAAAATAAAACATTTTGTGACCTTAATCAGGTCTATTCGTTTTGGACAGGAGCTCCTCATTTTAATATCAGAGTGTGATGGTGTTTTTTTTTAGTATTAGGGTTGTTGTTGTTGTTGTTTTCCTCTCAGGGCTGTTGTTTATACTAAAATCCCACGTAAGCCAATGAACATGCGAATCTAATGTGATTGACAGCACCACCGAACACGCTGGCATGAATCCTGCTCCGTTACCTTTTATCAGATTGGAAATGCTTCTTGCTCATACAGTAGGCTTTTGTCTTGAAAAATATCCTGATGCGTGATAGGGGAATTTATTTATGAATTGATTTTAAAAGTTTGATATAGCTAAACTAAGGCAAGGAAATCTTTATTGTTGTTCTATTTGTTTGTTAATTTAATTTGTTAATTTATTTGTGATTATTTAATTTTTTAACCATATTTCCATTTTTTCCCCCTAAATATTTTATCCTAAACATATCAAAGTTCTAAGTATACCGCTCTATTAATATGGTGACCACGGTTATTTTAATGTTATATATAAAATAGGTTAATAAAATGCCTTATTGAAAAATCTAGACATTCAAAACGGTAAAATGTTTGATATGCTGATAAAATGTTAAACTTTTTTTTTTCTTTTTTTTTGGGATTGATTGATATTATTTTATATCTCAAACCATTCATTATATTGTTTGTCTATGATAATAACTTTAGTATATGTGTAATAATAATAATAATAATAATAATAATAATAATAATAATATAAATAATTTTAAAATTTATTTAATTTATTCATTTATTTATTTAAACAATATTTATTTATTTATTTATTTATTAATAAATAAATTTATTTATTTATTTATTTATTTACATTTATTTAAACAAAAATGTAAAAAATAATCTAAAACGTGTTTCCCAATCCCCGTAACAGGATGTGCTTTTCCTTCCTAGTTAAAGGACTACAGTTTATTTGGGTCTTAATTATTTTATATGCAATTAAATTGAACAATATGCTCATACCACAGTACAAGACTGCATTCGTCTCGAACCTTACATGTTACAGGAGTTGCACAGAAGATGAGTCTGTGGGTTTCAAAAAACATGCCGTGCTGGCACTATTGGTATAATTGATTTCTTTGTTAATTTACATACTGTACCTTTGTTCCATACTGCATATGTTATACAATATGACTCTCATGTGTTCCTGCTCTGATGACAAAGAAACGTCATGCAGCGAACCACCAATTACCGTTACATTGCTCTTCATGTTGTATGTCTGTATTGGACTGTAGGTGCATCTCGTCCGTCTCCTCTGCAGGCGCTGTCACCATGCTGGGCTGCTAACTGCTATGGACCAAGGCCCTTCCTGTGAGTGAGTTATAAATGAGAAAAGGTTCATAAACAAATAGAATCTCTTTTACCTCTGTGTATGATGTGTGTATTGCTTATGTTTGTACAAAATCAAAATTGGTTGGTTTTGAAATACTCCCGAATGGCTCCCGAAGAAGGTAAGTGCCACTTTCTATATTATTTTCCCAGGTTGGACTAATTGAGGAAGTTCGGGAACCATTTTATTGTTTCCATTTACTATAACTGAATATGTGGGGAAGATTGGTGGGTAGGAGTTACACTTTTTATTTATTTATTTATTTGTTTATTTATTTAGAGGGCTGTGTTCTCTGGCCTCTGCACTTATATCTAGGGATACTAAGCTGGTCTCTTAATTGCTAGAGTGTGTTTAAGTGTTGAGGAATTACAAACCATGCTGGACTATATTTCAACACCCCTGCCCTAGCATGTACTGCTGTTCTCAAGGTTGCCAGATCTCAGTGAAATCCATACAAAATCTCACAACCCACACAGTATTGAAAACCACACACACTGTTTAGTTTGAAACAAGTTTACAGTCTTACACTGGGTTCCCATTATCATGGGAATGTAAAGAATACCTACAAAAATAAGCATTATAATATGGAGAAGCTGTGAGACTTGGCGGCTTAGTGGCGCAGTAGTTCAGTGGTTAGTACTGTCATCTTGCATCTCCAGGGTCTGGGTTTGATTCCTCCCTCGGGTCTGAGTTCATATGTTCTCTCTGTGCTTTTGTGGGTTTCCTCCCACAGCCCAAAGACATGCAGATTAGGCTAATTGACGTTCACAAATTAGCAGTGTGTAAATGATGATGGTCATAAAAATGGGGAAAAAAAATACAATAATCACCACTGGCCTCCATGGTCTATATTGGGCCACAGAGGTTCCTGGATGGATGGATGGATGGATGGATGGATGAAAGCTATGACTTACAAAACCTACTCTGAAAAACTCTTTTGTGCATTCTGAATTTTAATTTATTTGAATCTTTCTGAATTTATTTGAAATCTTCTTAATACACAATTGTATTTACAGTATGCCGTAAACACCTTGTCAAACCTTTAACAAACCCCCAAGCTTCTATAGTTCACCGTTTCCGCTGTTTCTGCTTAATAAAGCATTATGCTAATGATACTGATTCAGCTCTCCTATCAGTGCATGAACTTCTTAACTGCTTGTCCTGAGTCTTATGTGTGATGAGGAAGATGATTTGAAGCACGATTATAAACTAATGGAGTGTGTGACAGACAAACTTTCTACTGGAAGGAAGCTTTAGACTGGGAAGGAGCCAAGGTTGGCACAACTGTGTCGGAAGAGCCGATACAAAAATCCGCCTTATAGTCCAAAACAAAACATTTCCATTCATAAAAACAAAGCGAATCTCCCAAGCCACAAGCCCGAATTTAATTAATACCTGGTGAACCTTGTGAAATAAAGGATGCACGTATTATACATAATATATTATAATGAGCTATACTCTAACAAGCTACTTTAATAGGAATACTGCCCATTTCTGCAGTTCTCCAGGAAGAAACGTTGTGACAGCAGAGCAACACATTAAATCATGCAAATGTAATCTTCAGTTAATGTGTTCAGTTAATCTGTGAGGTGAATTCAAGTGAAACAAAGCACATTGGTGTAACTAAACACAGCTGAAGTAGCTAGGCTATATATATATGACTTAATAATATTATTATTATTATTATTATTATTATATAATTATTATTATAATACAGGGTGGGCCATTTCTATGGATACACCTTAATAAAATGGGAATGGTTGGTGATATTAACGTCCTGTTTGTGGCACATTAGTAGATGTGAGGGGGCAAACTTTTCAAGATGGGTGGTGACCATGGTGGCCATTTGGAAGTCGGCCATCTTGGATCCAACTTTTGTTTTTTCAATAGGAAGAGGGTCATGTGACACATCAAACTTATTGGGAATTTCACAAGAAAAACAACGGTCTGCTTGGTTTTAACGTAACCTTATTCGTTCATGAGTTATTTACAAGTTTCTGACCACTTATAAAATGTGTTCAACGTGCTGCCCATTGTGATGGATCGTCAATGCAACCCTCTTCTCCCACTCTTCACACACTGATAGCAACACCGCAGGAGAAATGCCAGCACAGGCTTCCAGTAACCGTAGTTCCGGGTGCTGCACATCTTGTATCTTCACACCATAGACAATTGCCTTCAGATGACCCCAAAGATAAAAGTCTAAGGGGGTCAGATAAAATAATGAGAATAATTATTTGAGCTACACCATCAACTCTAAGCCTATAATTTTACATCTTTATCATGTTGTCAGTGACGAAGACGAATCTGAGACTAGGGTGGGAGGTCAAATCAAGAACCCTTATGAGTTCTTCATCTGTCCTTCTGAGTTGGATGTAGAGGTTCCTTGTACTGTAGAACACTGTGCTCCAGACTAAAATCTATTAAAATACAAAAAGTACAACGATACACAACTGAAGTAACTACGCTACAAATGAGAAAACCTCAACCAGGAAACATTAACTTGAACAATCAAAGCATCTTAATTTTACTAAAACTGAGGTCAGAATCCAGAACCCTTATGAGTTCTCTATCTGTAACTCTGGGAGGAACATTTAGAGGTTCCTGGTAGAGCACTGGCACACTGTGTTCCAAAGAAAAACGTATTAAAAGTAGAAAACATTCATGAAAAATCGACCTGACTACATAATGGTCTGAATGTACTCTGCGTTTTAAGTCTTTCCTATTTCTGATTTCTGGTTACTTTTATGGCTGTGCATTGTTTTATGTTGTTTTTGGTTATTTTGTTACAGTCAAATCAAGAAGATAATTTAAGTTATTTGCTCAAACGTCTAATGATTGCTGACGCTGTTGTATGAAGGAACAGCCTGGGCTGGTTAACACCTCATGGGGCAGAGAGTGCGTGGGTATTAGTATCGCCGCTCCAGCAAGATCGATACATACATATTCGATCAATACTTCATTACGAGATGTGTTATTTGGTGCTTGTGACATTTCCCAGAGGATGTACTTTGCCTCGCACTCAAATTTAATGCTATGAGAAGAACGCATTAGAGTGTGACAAACAGCCATGTTGTAAACTGAAGTGTGGATTAAGATCCTGCTCTCAGTTTCCCTGTCCTGTAGACAGGCCTTGATTTGTGAAGGGTTGCTCTCCCTCTGATTGCGATAGATTAACTGCTAAAACTGCTGTAGTTCTTTCACCAGCTCTGGATTAATGCGTTTTAATGTTTCGCGAGTTGTATATGTCAAAACTACAAAGTTATGCTTACACAGGTGGGCTAGAACACATGGTTATCCATCGGGTTCATATGGGCTTTTCCAGCGTAGGCGCTATAGATGCAACCAAACTCAAAATAAAAAGATTAAAAGTTCAATAGAGCCACAAGTACTAATTCTTGACAACTTTTCTGGATAGTTTCAAGTTAGAAATCCCTAGACTAGCTTGAGGGTAATTCTTGGGATTCCATGTACGGTAAAACAAAGTTGTTGAAAGTAAACAGTTTCTGCAGATAAGATGCGGAGGCTAAGTAAATCTAGGTTGAATAACTCGGAGGCAATATGTTAAGATTGAATGGATGTGTGTATGAATTGCACATCTGCATTCTCCCGAAAATAAAATAAAATGATCAATAAATATTTCAGATAAGGCAAAATTGCCTCAGGTTGGCTTATAAAACATTAAATTAGAATAACTTAAAAAAAAGAAGAAGAAGAAGAAGAAGAAGAAGAAGAGGTAGAAGTTTCAGCAGCAGCAGTGGTAATAGAGAAAAAAAGATCCGTTCAAGTCATGACTGTGCAGAATAACAGGAGACAGTTATGAGAGTAAAAACTCCCTTTATTTCTCTATATAATCCCCTGCTTTACTAATGCACGTATACCAGTGGGTCACCAGTGCTTGGGTACCATGAAAGGTAGAAAGTTTTCTCAGTACGCCAGAGCCATGATTATTAGTCTGTCTTCTCCACGTCTGTGGTGGAGTGCTGGCCTCTCAGGAACTCCTTTAATCGTGATTCCAAACATGTTACTGTAGATCTGGTTTCATTTGATCATTTATTGATCGTTTTGAAACCATCTCAGGTTCAGTAGGTAAAATAAAAACATGAAATTTAAAGGAATCCAAAAAGCCTATGATCCAGACTCCTGAGACACCGCGAATGTAAGAGCAGACAGGAAACGGCAGTGATGGAAGTCCAGAGCGATGACTGCGGGGTTTCGCTTCTCTCTGCGCTTCCACGTGGATTTCAGTCTGTGTCTTAACAGCAGCGGCACTCTAATTAAAGCCGAGCCGAGGGATTCACGACTCTGCTATGGCTGAAAGAACGACAAAGTGATTTATGAGTTTTTCGCTCAGCATTCCGATAACGCCGTGTGTAATACAACACCTGCGGACAAATTCTAGCAGCTAGCTTGTCTCCTTCCTTCACGTAATAAAGACATAGTTCTGTCCGTTTGCCTGTGTAGCGTAAAATGTAAACTTGGTGTAAACACTGGTGAAAATGAAACCTTTTAAAAATAAATGTAAATACATTTCAATAAAAACTACATTATTCAGAAACTAACAGGATTTTTCACAGTTTCTGCTGGATAACACATCATGTTAGAGAATGAGCTAGCTCTCTCATTAAAGCGCGAGCTCATTAACTACTTGTACATGTAGCGAGGACACTAGCTGATGTTTAATCATTGATGTGAAGCAACGTGAACAACTAATATATTGTGAGGCAGAGGAAACCTCCTACTGGATGAAGCCCGAGCCAGGGCAGGAGGCAAATATTTTATTCCCCACTTGTTGAAAGGAATCAAAGCTCAAATCCAACTTAGTGCAAATGAGGAGGTCATTTTTTTTATTCATGTCATTTATTTTATTTTTGGGTTAGAGCGGTTAGCGTGTCAATGGCACTGTGATCAAGCTTTGGTCATTTTGATTAGCTCTGCATGAAAAGCTGGAGCATCTCAGTCAAACGAAGCAAACAATAAACAGTGGGTGGCAAGGCACTGTCAAAAGATCGGCGGATGGATACATACTGTACTGTTACAAGTAAAAAGCCACTACTCAAGAAAGGCCACATGCAGTCACGATTAAGCTTTAAAAAAATGCAGGTGATCAGATCAGTCCTTCAGTAAAACATGGAGGTGGTGCAAGTAATATGCTGTTATGGGGTGTTTCTCTGCAGCAGGGACCGAACACTTGTCAGGATAGAAGGAATAGAAGAGGCATATACATGTACATATACAGCTCTGAAAAAAAAAAGAGGAGACTACAGTAATCTACTCCAGAAAACTTCTGGAATGTCAGTCATCAAGAGAAAGATGGATGGTCACAAACAAACCATCAAGCTGGGAATAAATTTTCCCAATAGCAATATGAGAAACTGGTGAAGAGCATGCCGAAATGCATTAACGTTATACCTGCAAATCAGGGTTATTATTCCACCAAATACCGATTTCTTAAGGTTAATTAGGCAAAACATTGAAACAATTTGTTTACAAATTATTTGCATTTTGTTTTATTTTGAGTTATTAAAGCTCTGCAAAAACTGCACGATCTTGGGTTATTTTGATGTGGTGTGATGATATCATTTCCTTTAAATATACACTCTAAATAACAATAGTTATATTTTGAATTTAAAATAAATATTGTCAGCAGTTCACAAAAAAAATTAAACAATACTGTTCATCTCACCAATACATTCAACTGTAAAAAAACAAACAAACAAACAAACAAACAAAAAAACATATGAAACTGACTATGCTGCAGTGGTCTCTTTTTTCTCTTTTATTTTTTTTTCCCCAGAGCGGAGTATACAGTACCAGTCAAAGGTGTGGACAAAAGATTTATTTTCTACATTTTAGAAAAACACTTTTTTTTTCTTTTTTTTTTTTTACATTTACAGTGGAACCTCGTATTGCGAGTAACTCGGTTTACGAGTGTTTTTAATATATTTTTAATAAATTTTGACTTGAAAAACGAGCATGTCTTGGTTTACGAGTGCCAAGTTTTTTGACACTGACACACACACACTCTCTTGCCTTTATACCCCTCCTCTCACCAGCTTCACTCTGACACACACTCTGCTCTACACAGAAACTCTGCTCTGTCGCTTCATTGTTCATTTGTTTTGTTTTTACTTTACAGCAGTGATTCCATTCGATTTTACTCACGCGAGTGTCATTAGAGACATTTATTTTTTTCCCGTTAAAACAGTGTTTCCGTTGTGTGTTTGTTGTGAAACTGAAAAAGCGAGGTGGGTTTTACTGTGTAAGACGAGGCGAGGGAAGGGGCTAATTCCACACACACGGCACCTGCACGCACAAACGGAAACACTTACTGTATCTGTTGGTATTTATTTTAACTTTTTTTAAAGGGAAAGTGCAGGTTAATTTTTTTTATTTTTACTTCATATATTGTATTAATACTTTTTTTTGTATAAATTTTTTTTGGGCTGTGAAACGAATTATTTGAGTTTTCATTATTTCTTATGGGAATTATGCTCGTAATCCAAGGTTCCACTGTATTTCACAAAATTAGGAAATATATGACATATTTCCTATTATTATTATTATAAAAAATTATGTCCTATATTTACCTAGTATGACATTAGGTAAATAAGTGACAACAATAATATGAGTCAACAACAACAATGAATTTGTTATTTTTAGACACGCAAAAAACAGTTCTGACAAAAACAGTATTGTCAATTGCATTTGACAAACAACAAATACATAATCAAACAGCATTATGAATTGATTATATATAAACAACATGTTTGTGTGTGACAGTATAAAACATTTATCGTAGTGTGAACAGTGTCACACAGAAACACATTGCAGATCCTGCAGCCTTGTTTGCACCATCAGTTAAAGCTAATCTCTGACTATTTTTCCCCCTTTTTTTGTCAGCAGCGTGGTCTTGTTGCTCAGTAACCATAATGACATACTGTAGACTGCAGCAGTGAATATTAACGAGTTGGAATCCAAAAGCAACAAGCCCGTCACTCAAATGATCGAAAAAGAGGAGGGGAAAAATAGTGGCCAAGGCATATTGACCATATTTTCTGTGATCTTTTAAAAAAAAAAACTTTTTTTAGCTCCCTCACCTCCCCAAGCTTTCATGCATAAAACTGCAAAAGTCATTCAGGTACAGAGATGAGTGTTTTGTGAACGTGACACACAAAAGGAGAGTCCATGACTATAAATAACGTCTGCCTGTCAAAACTCATTACATCTTGCTAGCTGGACATTTCACTAGAAGTGCATTTTCTATAAGACGCAAATGAATTTGATGTAATTGAATAAGATGGATAAATGAAACAAGTGATTCTGTCTAGTTGACGGGTGCATTTACATGACCCCTGGTATTTCCACTAATATTGGGAATAATAGCCCAATTGGAATAAAAATGCATCATGTAAACAACTCAGAGAGAAGAGTCTCACATGATTCAGTCTGATCAGAATGAACTTCAATAGAAATAAGGCAGGTAAAGGTGCGAACCTTTTATTAATGGTTCAGTAGGTAAATGTTAGCCATGCAAACACTTTAAATGATCATTTCTCTCTTGTTTTATATATATATATATATATATATATATATATATATATATATATATATAGACAGTTCAGATGAAATTTTAATCAGATTGCAGACCGTCATGCATGTCAATGTATGCATGTGAGTTTTGTACAGCTGGTGGGTTACAAACACACACACACACACACACACACACACAAAGAATATGTGCTGAATATTACGTAATACTAAAACTTAACACCAAGATTGTATAATAAAATCTAAGCCAACCTGCAAAGAAAGACAATAATCCAAAACATGACAAAAAAATATATATTTTGCGGTTTCCACTTGGTCTCTATTAATCTTTTTATTTATTTATTTATTTATTTATTTGCTTCACTTCAGCGCAAAAGTTTGGGATCTCTTGCAAATTCCTTTGTTTTTGTTTAGTAATTTATTTGCTGCATTCTACGACAAAACGTGGGCTTTCAAAACTATAAAGCTCCACACAGAATTAGGTAATCATGTAACAACATCAAGACATGGAGGTCAGCTGTTACGGACCAAGTCTTGCAAGATGTTACGATAGGAGGTAAAAATGCAAGTGCAGATCAAAAACATTCATCAATAACAGACAATCCAAAACGTGAGACTGAATCGAGGTCAAAAACATGCAAGAGTCAGACGAGGCACAACCAAAACGTCACGGGCAAAACATGGGCTTGGTAATGTCAAACTAAAGCTGAAATACTTCACATTGAATCTACGGATCAGAATCCTTTTAATAAGGTGCCGCCTGGTTAGTAATCAGGAGATCCTGAACTCTTGTTGGGGGTTAACCATGTTTGCAGGCTCCATGAAAGTCTGGGTAACATATATATATATATATATATATATATATATATATATATATATATATATATATATGCACACACACACACACACACACACACTTTTTAGTCAAACAGAAATAATGGACTAATAAGAAAATAAAATATTAATCATTCTTAATATTTAGACTTAAAGTATGATTAGTCAGAAGGTTGTATTGGTTAATTTACCACAACAGCATTTCTGACCGTTGTACATTTCCAAATCACAGGTTTAAATTAATGTGCTCATTTTAATACAGTATCATTACTATAAAAGAAACTTTTAGTAAATATTGTTTGAATGGAGTCTTCAGTGTCTGTAATGTACAGTTTAACATCAAAGTTAAAATAAATGCCACATGCTGAATGACGATAATTATATTATATTATATATTATATTATATTATTTTATTTTCAAAGGTAAAATTAATTCAGCTTAACTAATTTTAGTTATACAAGTGTTTTCAACAACGGCCATTGTCAGAAATGAGGTTTACAGTTGAAAATTATTTCACAAAGTGGGAAGAAATATTTATCAATTATAATTATCCATTTGTTCCTGATGAGCATCAACTGATGAGTTTATAGTTTTGAGCTGCTTCAATGGAAGTGAATTGTCATAATTCATGAATTGTTCCACTGCAATAAACACAACTCAAAATGTATTAATTTGTTCATGAATAAAATGGTCAAAGGAACAAAAACACTTTAGGAAGCCATCAACTTCAGCCTTTTAACAGTAGCTCCCCGTCATCACACCCTTTAATCACTGATCATTTTACTTCAACACTAAAATGATGTGCTTGTATTGCTTTACATAAACCTTTGGCCTGAGCTGTTTAGTGTCACAATAAATTCAGAGACTGTACAGTACTATAAAAGACATAACATGCAAACACACCCTGGATGAGGTTGCCGACGGTTACCATGGAAACAAATCTCTGCCTGGCTTCTGAGTGTGAAACTTTCATGAAGCAAATTGCATTGGAATTAAATTGATGTTAACAACTTTAAGTAACTTGCAAGTTCCTGATTCAGTATGGATTGACAATATATGAATTAGCAACTTAATATTGTGTTAAACTTTTCTTTGACAAGATAAGATAAAAGATTCATTTTGTTAAAATGAATGAGGAGGACATTTTTTTTTTTTTTTGGTGGTGCTGGTGGTAATGATTTTTTTTTAATTATTAAAAATATTTTTAACTGTGTGCTTAACTGTGGGGTATTATTATTATTATTATTATTATTAGTAGTAGTAGTAGTAGTAGTAGTAGTAGTAGTAGTAGCAGTAGTATTAAGTACATTGTTGAAAATAATATTTCATTAAAAAAATTTGCCTACATCTTTCATATTATATCTTTCCTATTTCCTAATATCTTTCCTAGTGATTAAAATCACTTTGAAAATGATATTTTTGCAGATTAATTTTTTATACTTTTTAAAAATATATATATTTATTTATACTTTCCCTTTTGTAAAGTTTGCTATTATTATTATTATTATTATTATTATTATTATTATTATTATTATTATTATTATTATTACTGTTGTTGTTGTTAAGTTTGCTATTATTAGTTTTATTCATTTATTAGTATTCATTGTTGAAAGGGGAAAAGGTTTGTAGAAATAGTTTAAAGGTTACACTTTGTTTACACTAAGTTATACTTCTTTTGTCGACAAATACACTCCCTGTACTGTAATCGGAGAGTGAATCACAACTGAGAAATCGACAAAGTAGATCTGATAAAGATCAAGTTTTGACTTAAAATGACTCCAGTGCATTAAAATTGACTTATAAAATGTAAAAAAATATTCAGTTTAGCTTTTCTAATTTCATATCTATTGGTGCAGGCGTTTGCTTTACATCAAACAAGTAGCGTCTTAGTAGTTTATTTTAATGTAGATTATTTAATCTGGCACAAAACTGTTCATGACATTGCTTTTCCTCAAAGTTTTAATTTCATTTAATCATACATTTATTATACATCCTCCAGTGTATGAAACGTAAAGATGTCATAGAAAGCGAGAGTTCTGACCAATGGACGGACAAAACCTTACCTTATTTATATAGATTCCCAGTATAAAATCTCTTATTGTAAATTGTATATTTGGCATAGAGTTGTGTGTAAAAGTTGGTGCCTCCTCTTTTGTTTTTTGTGTAAAACCATAATAAAAATCAGCTGATTGTAGTGGGTCTCACTACAATATCTATATATACAGACAGTATCTCAAAGGATACTGTTTTGTGAACCTCACTTGTCCTTCTATGTACTTTTTAGGCAAAAGTGTTTTTTTTTTTTTGTTTGTTTTTTTTGGCCAACCCTTTCAAGCAAATATTACTTGTACAGTTTTCTTCTAATTGTGCGATCATGAACTTTAATTCTGACATGCTCAGTGAGACCTGTAGTGCCCGAGATGTAGCATTTTGTTGTTGTTGTTGTTTTTATCTATTATTCATTTGAGCATTGCATGGTCTGACCTTTCTGAATGTGCTGGGACATCCACTGCTGGGAAGATTAGCAATTGGGAATGTTTGAATGCCTTTCGCTTTAAATAATTATGAGTAACTGTAGAATGTTGAACTACAAATTGCTTGGATATGCAGCAACAATTATTTCTCTTCTCGAAGGCCATTGCTTATGTCTTTCCGTGTTGGTATTGTGCTAACACACACCAGGGGGATGTTCCAGAAAGCTGGGTTAACTTACCATTTGGTAAAACTTAACCTCCGTGTTGATTTACCCCAAACCCGCATACCATGAGCATGTCGGTTCCAAAGCCCCTGAGAAGATTAAGTTTAATCAACCTCCTACTGGTTACCCAGAGTTAATGCGCGTGCACGGTGCATACATGAAGACATTTTCAATGGATCGCCGATTTCACGAGTCAAAATGGAAAATCAAAGTGAAAAAAAAAAAAAGAGAGCGGCGTACTTCACAGAGGCGGAGTTGGAGGTTCAAATGCAGAATATGAAGAATTCAAGCCAATGATAATGAAAAAAAGCAACACGGCTGCATCGGCTAAAGAAAGAGAGTTGGCTTGGCAAAAAAATAACGGACATAGTAAATGCGTGAGAGTATTAAATAGCACATTTGTCATCGGCTTCCCTTTTATTATACACTGCAAACCCTAATGCTCAAAGTAATTAAACACACCGAGTACTGTTATCGTAAATAATTGCAATTGGGTCAAATTAATAGACCTTTTCGAGTATTCAGAACTTTTAGATATTTTAAGTAATCGTGCGTACGTAAGTAACAGTAACCGTCACCTTAAAATTCCACCAACTTAAAATCTATAGCGTGCTGGTGGCTCAGTGGTAAGCGTTTCGCCTGCCGTGTGAAAGACCCGGGTTCGATTCCCAACAACTGCCACAATAATTTATTTGATTTGCAACAAGTTCAACAAACTCAAAAACTTAGTTCCGTTTACTTAAAATGGGAAACATCATTACTTAAATAACTGATTACCTCAAATTATTTGAGTTTTACCAACTTAACCGGGTTTACGGTGTGTGTAAAAAGTGTTTAAGTGCCAGACATACTGTGCGAACGGCTCTACACACAGTTGCCTTTCCCACATGCTCTGCATCACCCACATTGTACAAGAAATGCCCTGACGCCAAAAAAATGAAGTGCTACTGTATGTACACTGTAATCAGTTAAATTATTTTTTTAAGTAATGATGTTTCCAATCATCGTTCATTAAGTAAACAGAACTATAGATCTTTTAGTTTGCTGAACTTGTTGCAAATTAATTAAAATTGCTCCTGCCCGGGGATCGAACCCGGGTCTTCCGCATGGCAGGCGAAACACCTACCACTGAGCCACCAGTTCTCTATTAATTCTTAGTTGGTAACTCATAAATACCAAAAAGTTCTGAAGACTTAAAAAGGTCTTTTAATTTGACCTAATTGCAATTATTTGCATTAACAGTACTCAATGTGTTTAATTACTTTGAGCGTCAGGGTTTACAGGGTACAGAATGTTTTCTGTGTTAAGCGCAGACTTGCGGTTTATGACATTTGCAATGTGCGGTTGCAAGAGATGTGTTAAATAAATTAACGATTTCCTTGAAAACCGACAACACTCTTTCAAATAATCATCAGGAAATTAAAAGACCTCAATACACGGTCTTCTAACTCTCTCCCGGCGGAAATAAAAGCCTCCACATCCACAGGATCATCATCAAAGGCGCACGTCATGCTCACCAAACTTCTGAAACCAACTTACCCTGGAACATAACCTGCTACCGCGCGGGTTATCTTCGGAGAGCAAGTTGCTATGGTTACAAACATACCCAGAAAGGTACCTCCGTTTTTGGAGTAAATAATTAAAAGAGGGGGTACTCAATTTTACACACGACTGTACTTGTATTTTCAGTGTAAACCTAAACTTGTGTTGTCAATTTGATTTCTAGAGTAAATGTTTATTTCCACTTCACAAACATTCATAATAAGCATTTCATTGCATGCTTCATCATGCTGCATATGTTTGTGTATCTGACGAATAAAATTCGTATTTGTAGTTGGATTTTTTCCCCGGCTGAACCCACAGCAATTTCATATATATATATATATATATATATATATATATATATATATATATATAAAATCAGGAATGTTTGTCATGTCATATGAATGAACCTTCGCATTAGTGAGGGACGCTTGTGTCACTTGTATGTGTGTATCGTCCATACATCATTTTTAATTCCCATAAACACTCATGAGTTGTTTAAATATATACAGTAGCCTACAGCACACAGTTTACTTGTGTATACAGTACAGTATAACTAACTACATTTTGTATCTTGCACAAACTTGGAAAAAAGTCCTAATCAGTGTAAAAATTGGATGTTGAATGTACAATGTACAAACCATTATCAGATTAGCAACTGTACACACTCTTACCATGCAATACATTTTTTAAACTTCCTACCAATCCTTAGTTAGGATGTACTGTATATGACCGCAGAGATCCTTCCTCACTGATGCTTCATACACAATATCCCACAGAGAGAGAGAGAGAGAGAGAGAGAGAGAGAGAACATTATAATTAATTTCCTTTTGTTCTCAATGAAGCCATAACTTTTCTTTTTGGGCAGGGCTAATTTTATTAAGTCCAACTTTCCATCATTTCAGTTGAACCAATATCCTGCAGTTGCCATGGCAGTGTCCCCGCCAAAAAAAAAAAAAAAAAAAAAAAAAAATATATATATATATATAATATATATATATATATATATATATATATAATATTTAATATATATAATATTTTTCTTTAATATTGTTCTTTATCTAGGACTTGTGTGAAAAACGAATGCTTTAGATCACATTTATGCAACAACAACAAAAAATAATGGTGTCGAAAAGCATGCTGCTTTCTTACTATAATCCAAAGACATGCACTTTAGAACGAGTGATGCTTCCAAATTACCCATAGTTTATGACGGGGTGTGTGTGTGTGTGTGTGTGTGTGTGTGTGTGTGTGTGTGTGTGTGCTTGTGGTTTTTCCTGAAATCTATTTTTGCAGAGTGGGATGCCTGTGACCGGATTAGACAATTGTGGTTAGATTTTGGATCTTGCTTCTTTACACATGAAATCGATCTTTATTAAAAGATCTAATTGAGTCGCTTTGTCACTTTGTTGCTTAGGTAAATATTGTTCCTGGCTTCCATGTTCCTGGTCTCTTCCATGGCCCTAATCTCAGTTTCGTATTACACCAAAGCGACAACCGTCTATGGCCGTAAATCTGAAAGACTAGCGAGGGAATGGTGGTACAGTATACTCTCTGTCTCCTCTATTGAAGTGGTTCTTGCCATTGATGGGCATCTGTAAGATCATATATATGAAAGAGGGCTTTCATCTGAGTGTGCTACACAAGCCTTACAAAAGAGGCACGCATAGCCTTCCTATAGATATGGTGTTCCCAGAGTAGATACCCTAGGTAAAATATTACTTAAGTAATAGTAGAAGTCCTCCATTTACAAAGTACAAGATTATTCACCTTCAAGTTCTGAACTTCATAGCTCATAAAAGCCATTTTTTCTTACTTCCTGTTTTTGTTGCTGTCGGCAACCATCTCCACTTTTGATTTTGAACACCTGCTACATGATTAAGCATTTTCAGAGCAAAGGCAAATCATGCTAAAGTGTATTACAGTCAAGTTTATTATTGCTGTACATAATCCTACACACCACTCTGATCACGTAGTGCAACACCATGCAGAAACTTAGTGAAGTAAAAATTACAGATATTTACAGTATGTCCTAGACCATGTAAGAAAGGAGAGCTAACTGGAGGGAAGGATCGGTCATGACTAAATTAGTGAGAAAATCAGGGCAAAATCCATAAATAGAAAGAAAAACAAAATAATCGCTTGCTGTGTTTTTTTTTTTTCTTTCTGAATGCAGCTTTACCAATCACCAATGCTGCAGCAGTGTTTACATAAAAAAATATAAATGCTGTAGTCATATATTTCACATGTATTTAGAAGCTTTTAAATGTAATGACATTTAAACACGGTCCCGGGGTAATTTTCTATGTTCTAGAAGCGTCTCTGGGATTGTATTTCAGTCATGATTGGCCATTACTGTGCTTTTCTCCAGCCTTCTTTGTGAAGATTACAGGTGAGTTCCCTGCAGGGTTTTTTTTTTTTTTTAATCCAGAATCAGAGCTCACATGATAATTTGAGTTCTTGTGATTTTTCTCTTAAAAATAAGATGTCGTCTCATTTTGGAAAATTATATTTAATAATAAACTTAAATGAAATATAAATGAAAAAAATGTGTAATTCAAGTGAAAAACTGAAACAAAAATGCTGCATCTTTAATCTACTGAAATCTTGGATGCCATGGTGTGGTTATAAAACCATGTAGTGCAAACCTCCAGGTTCACAGAACCTGCTATTAACTCACACCTAATAAATTATTCATTATATAACTTCTGATGAATGCGCCCAATCTGAATAGGTTTATGGTCTTGTTTATCTGAATCACACAGGGAGACTGGAGACTTGTAATGACCAATATAGCATATATATATATATATATATATATATATATATATATATATATATATATATATATATATAAAGATTTTTATACAGTGGAACCTTGGATTACGAGCATAATTCGTTCCAGAAGCGGGCTCGTATTCCAAAACACTCATAACCCAAATCAAATCATCCCATAAGAAATAATGAAAACTCAAATAATTCGTTCCACAGCTCAAAAAACATAAATACAGAAAATAATTAATACAATATATAAAGTAAAAATAAAACAAATTAACCTGCACTTTACCTTCAGGTAAATCCCAACAGATAAGTGTTTCCGTTTGTGCGCGCAGGCGCAGTGTATTTGTATGTGTGTGTGTGTGTGTGTGTGTGTGTGGAATTAGCCCCTTCCCTCGCCTCGTCTTACACAGTAAAACTCCTCCTCCTGTGTGTGTGTCGTTGTCAAAACACTCAGATCGTAAACAAAGACATGCTCGTTTTTCAAGTCAAAATTTATTAAAAATATTTGCTCGTCTTGCGGAACACTCGTAAACCAAGTTACTCACAGTTTGAGGTTCCACAGTATATATATATATATAAATTTATATATATTTATTTATTTTATTTAATTATTTATTTATTTATTTTTTAAGTGGTAAAATGTATATAACTTCAGAAATTCTTTTTACCAATTTAAAAAAGCTCTGGAGCTTGACTAGTGATTGATTTTGAAATTCCAATCAACAAGTGAATAAAATTTAAAAGTCTTAAATGTGCAATCATTAGTCAGCGCACCTCCCTTACAAGCTGAAATAATTTGGATTCTGTGCAGTTCTGAGTCGTCTGTAAAAGAAAAGCTTGTCAAATTTCAGGCTAATGAAGTGTAAATTTAAAGAATTTTTTATTTTTTTGTATTATTTGCAGACTTCATTAAAAATGAAACATAAAGTGCTTTGTAGTTGTAAAGAGTTGAAAGACTGTCAGAAGGAAGTGAGCTAATCCTCGAGTGTGATGGTGTGGATGCAGATGAGTGTAACTTGAAAGGAGGACGCTTAATGAATGAAAGAATTGGGTGTGGAATTGTTTCTTGTATTCTCGACTATTTTCTCTCTCTCTTTATTTCTCTCTCTCTCTCTTTTTTTTTTAAATAAGTAGGAAGAGCCTGTACCAGAGACAGATTAGATTTTATAATGGAGAGAAAGACATCCGTCTCTGATGCTGGAACTCGATCATTTTCAACAAATCTAAGCCCACTTTTCGGGTATGTTTCTTTGCTGAACTGTAAGCTTCAGACATGATGATCTAATTCCGAGTATAAAACAATGTCTGAAAGTGATTATGTTTGCAAAAATCAGAGATGATGCACTGAGTCAATCTGTTTCCAAAATTGGTTTCAAGGCATGCAACCAACATAAAGACATTTACGATTTTATTTGTAATGTTTTTTTTTTGTTTTGTTTTGTTTTGTTTTTTTAATAAAATGTCTTTTTCTTGGATGAGAACTGAAGTATTTTTAGTGATTATAGTGTTTTTTGTTTGTTAGTCTGTTTGTTTGTTTTGTTTCAACTGCCAATCATGGCCTTGAAGCTACTGTACCAATGTTAGAGAAAACCTTGTTTTAAAAAAAATGTCCTTTTTAACAGCTATGTTAAGATATTTTCCTGTTATTCTGATATTTCAAAATGATTATGTATATTTCACCCAGACCGTTATGTTGAGCTGAGAATAATAAATGCCCTCTACACAGCAAACTAGGATAGTCAGGTCACTATAGCGATGAGTACTGCTAAGAGGCGTTGCTGTGATTACAGTGTTATTACAGTCTTCTTTTCATATCAGCACAAAGGATGTTCTCGCTAGGAACTATTTAGAAAAGAAATTGAATCCTTGACATTATGCAAATATCTATATTCTATGAGGGCTGTTCAAGTGAAACTGGGACTTTTGTCCTGCATAATAACACAGTTCTGAGGGTAAAAACTCGCTTTTCTCTATATAATCCCCCGCTACATTAATGCTCTTATAAGACATTCATTTCACTAGTGCTGACTAGAACGTTTTCTCAGTACGTCAGACGCATGATCGGACTTCCTGCTTCACGTCTGAAACGCTGGCGTTCCAGGAACACCTTTAATGGCCCAAACATGTGGAAATGGCTTGGAGCGGGATCACGACTGTACAGGGGATTTGGCAATAACTCCCGGCCAAGTTCCTGTAATATACAAGTGGTGTTGGAGAATGAGTGTGTGTAGAGTTTCCACAGACAGATGCGTCTCTTTTCCAAGTTGGCGACAAGTTATCCGTCAGTTTTCAAGGATCAGGCGTTCCACTCGCTGAATGTTCATAGGAACGACTGCAGTGAGCTCCGAGCTCCATTTTTTATTTATTTTTTTCATTTTAATTACCTGTATGTGCACGCATGCACGGATGTGATTTTCCCATAAAAGTTGGACAAGTTATGATTTGTCCCACATCGTATGTTTATCTCTTATTGGTTTCAGCTCATGCATTTATCTGTCTCTCATATGAGACAAACTGACCCACACCTGGTATTGAAATCCTTCCCGTTTAATTAAGCCTGAAGCTTTGAGTGGTTTTAATTATCCAATTTTCCAACTGGGGAGAAAATTCTGTGAGCTTTCCAAGATCTGTGAAACAGGTTCGATGTAAACAAACTATCAAATCGCCTCATCGGATATCGACAAAGCAATAAAGGCTGGTCCTAAGGCATTTAGTGCAGCTTCTGAGGAATGAGCTGAGAATGAATCAGCAGGTATAAGTGTGTGTGTCTGTGTGTGTGTGTGTGTGTGTGTGTGTGTGTGTGTGTGCGCGCTATACACACATGTGACAGAATGATAAATGCAAGCTTTTACTCTAAAGAGGGAATCGATAAAAGGTCCCAGTCTGTAATGTGACATCACGGTTGTGGACTTTTGCCCCTGAAGATTTGCTTCAAGAGAACAGACATGCAAGATGATAAACAAGGCATCAAATCCTGAGGCTTTGGTCATGGTGTAAATAAAGTGCAGTGCAGAAGCGACTTGCAGCAGTTTCTTATGTGTCTGATTGCACTGCATTCAAATCTCCAGTATACAGTGCTGTGCAAAAGTATTAACCCCCCCAACCCCCTTGAGCCGTTGCGGAGGACTGTTTTTGTTTGTTAAGGTTTTCACATTGCCCTATGATTCATTCAAGCACAAAAAAATATCTATATACTGTATAACTAAAGGTATGAACCAGTGAGAAACAGAGGCAGATGATGAGAGATGATCAGGAGGTGATTAGTGTACTGACTGCTGATGCTGAACGCTGAGTGGCTGGAACAGACGAGAGGGGAAATGAGGTCGCTGCTGAGGATGTTACATAAATAACCAATCTTTAAATTATAGCTCTGTAGCCTGTTCTCCTTTCATTCATTTAATCTACAATGTTTATTTAAATTTTGTTTCATTTAATATCAAGAAGATGGGTCTCTCTAATTTTCTTTTTACTTTACTTCAGCACCACATTACTGAATTTGATAAACCGCGAGACTAAAATAAAAGGGGGTAAATATGCTCGTAATAAACCCGATTTGCTTAACTTAATTTGTGAGGTATGTCAATATTTCCACAGAATGGTTCAAGTATTTTTTTGTTCATGATGTTCGGTTTAAATAAAAATAAAAAAAAAATTAAAAAATGATTCTACACTCATTGTGCAGCTATGCATAAACAGCTCAATTTTTTTTTTTTTTTTTTTGGCATTTAACTGATTATATCATACACTTGCACTTACTGAACAAGCCATGAGATAATAAATCGAGATCATGAAATTGTAAACCATGTGTAGGATGTGAAAGAGTTCATCATGCTTGTAGTCCATTATGTTGAGTTCGTTTAGAGACAATAGTGCTTTTTGTTGATTCAGTAACTTCTTTAAGATCTTTTATGATAATTAGTTATTAGTTATTATATCCGTGTCTATGTAACTGAGCTACTGCTGAGCCACGCCCCTCTAGAGAACAGCAGAGCTGAGGAGGGGTATCTTCTTACATGAGGTCACAATAGAAGCAACCTAATTGGCTAATTGTATATAATACTAACGTTAGTTTGTAATGTTAGTTGAATGTTAGTTGAAAGGAAATATGGTACATGTGCATTTGTCCTGTTTGTATTAAATATACTGTATAAAATAAATAATAGAAACATTTATTAATAAATGGCACTAAGTAGACACTTTATCATAGCATTATCTTTATTATTACTATTATTAAGAATAAGATAATATGGCAATAAAAAACAACACGGGTTGTCATGTTACCAATAAATAACAAAATTTGAAGTCCTTTGCGCTAAAGATTTTTAAAAACTGTACAAAGTGACGCTACTGTAGACTCCTCGAATAAAGGTGTCCGAGCTGCTCCTGTAAATTTGAGGCTTCAGCAGCACTGCGGTTTAAACCTACAACCTCTGTGCCGAGCCTCAGATTCAGCGTTTCCTTTATTCACCTCATTAATCATGATCACGAGCGAGCGATGCAGCTGATGTTGTTGCTGTTGCTTTTGCTTCCTGAAGCCCTCGTCACATCGGTCATATCATTTTAATCATCTGCTCTGAGCCTCAGGTTGATGACATGGCCGCTGCGTAATTGCCTTGTGTTTTGTCTGGCGCTCATGTGGAGAGTGTCAGGTTGTAGGAACGATGCGAGGCTCTAATTGGCCCCGGGCTGTTTGTGTCATGTGACAGGTCGGGGTCTCGGGGAACAGGGTGTGAGTTTGTGGCCGTCGGAGTGGCAGGGCATGCTGGGTGGGCGTGGGGTTGATTTCCAACACTGACAGGCTGCTATGGTGCTGGGCGTTGGTGTGGTAGGATTTCTCCTGAGATGCGTTCATTATACGGTCTCACTCTGCATCCAAGGAAGGGTGCGTTGTGAGTGTGGACTGTCCAGCCTTGCTGTAAGATACAGCATTCTCAACAACAACCACTGTTTTGTCTTGTAGAAAACAAGACCGTTTTTTAGAAAGGTGCAAAGGTGGAGGCCATGTTTCTATTTCGTGTAGCTGTGCTATGATATGAATCTGAGTATCGTCAGGATAAAAGTGGACACATCCGCGTCCGAGTAGCTTACGGAACCTGGTGGGATGCACTATTGCACTATTTAAGACTATGATTGCTCTCCATTTATGCTAACCCAAAAATCAATATTATTTTAAAGCCTAACAAAGGATCAAATCTTCTCTCAAGTCTAGAAAACCTAAAAGAGAAACTCCACCCCAGTCCGAGAGTGCAACAGATCATTGATCATTCTACAGTAGATAGTATACTGTATTTCAGTGCATTTACATTTCATGCAAACTTACTTCTTTTGATTGTGTAAAGCTGCTTTGCGACAATGTCAATTGTTCTAAAAGCGCTATACAATAAAAATTTAATTGAATATTTCGTACTGTATTAAATATTAATTTGGATGATTTGTAGTTTACTCCGCTATGACTAGAAATGCTTCAAGTACTTTCTGAAAGTGATTTACAGTTATAAAAGCTTTAAAAAAAAATGTTAATTCTTGCCCAGTTGCTATGTCAGTACATTTTGTTCGTGTTAGTTTCATTTTCAAAATGCAAATCAATACCAAGTTTACATTAATAATAAGAATATTATTATTATTATTATTATTATTATTATTATTTATTATTATATATTCCAACCTATACCTTTTCACCCTCAGTAAGTACAGTATTTGGAGTATTTAACACGGTATTGTAGTGGCACCTCCATGGTTGAGGGTTCGATTCCTGCCTCAGGTCTTTGTGGTTTGCATGTTCTCCCCATGCGTGGAACGGTTTCCTCTCACAGTCCAAAGACATGCAGATTAGGATAATTGCCATTTCAGTTCAATACAAATCCAGTAATGCACTGCTATCTACTGGCATCAGTGCTTCCAATAAAAAAAAAAAGAAAGATAAGGGGTTAAGCTACATTCACTTAATCAAAGCACTAAGAATCTCTGATACTTCTTTCCAAACTTCATTTTTAACTTGTATAGTCTCTATACACACTTAACGAACAGTCTTCTATGGTAAGTCTATGGAAGTCTATGGAAGTCTTTTTCTTCTAAAAAAAAACTAAAAGGGAACTCTCTCAGAAAACTTGGTGCTAAGTTGTACGCTTTCTTGTTGTTAGTGTTCTCCTTATCCAGCTATACACATGAGGATGTAGTGAACCTTAAAAAGAAAAAGAAAAAAAGACTCTGAAAGCCATTAGAGCTACACGAATAGACATTCTGCATTATATTTGGTCAAGAAGGATCGTGTTCACTCTGAAAACTAAATGAAGCAGACATACCAGCCTGGAGGTGTCTCAAACAGCACAGTGCTGGTGTTCGTATCTCTACACAACTGTTCTAACAATATGACATCTTTAAAAATAGCATATATACTCAAATCTATCTGGAGGAACAAATCAAATCTAGGTAATGAGACGCAGGAAATGTCATGCAGTGAGGACAAAAAGGCTACTTTATTACTTCTTCAATCCATTCTGGATCAAAAGTTTTTTTTTTTTTTTTTTCATGTCAGCACTTTTCACATTCATCATAAAGAAGATGAATTTCGGCATGAGGATCAAATCCAGCTATGTTGCTGTAATTTAATGTAACTATAATCAGTGCAATAGTTCAAATGATCCGATATTTATATATATATATATATATATATATATATATATATATATATATATGATGATCGATTATATATATATATATATATATATATATATATATATATATATATATATATGATATATATATATATATATGATGATCGATATATATATATATATATATATATATATATATATATATATATATGATGATCCTGATATATATATATATATATATATATATAAATAATCGGATCATTTGAACTATTGCACTGATTATAGTTACATTAAATTACAGCAACATAGCTGGATGTTAATTTAATATATATATATATATTAAAAGACAGAAGTACAGACATTCCCCTATTATTGTCAGCCTTAAAAGAAACTGCTCTAACACTCTACATTTAAGACAGCAAGCCACATAACTGCAGGCACTCTGTATAACAACTAACATAAACCTAAAGTACATCAACCATTATAGATGCTCGTCAGTCTGTCAAATCAATGTGATTATCTCAATGTCGTATTCTAAATTCTAGGTCAAATAAAATATGCATTATGCTTATTACATTATGATTCATGATATTGCAATAGATTTTACAGCAGTGAAGTCCTTAGGTCAGTAATAATACAGTCCATGTAGTGGTGTTATAGGAGGCTAATTGACTGCACATTTTAATTAATTAATTAAATAAATGAATAAATAAATAAATTATATATTTCAAT
This sequence comes from Clarias magur, assembly GCA_013621035.1. Lineage (NCBI taxonomy): Eukaryota > Metazoa > Chordata > Actinopteri > Siluriformes > Clariidae > Clarias > Clarias magur. Next base: position 2,220,016 of record QNUK01000074.1, on the reverse strand, counting down.
TTCTTATAATTTTGAAAAGGGGGTAATAGTTTTGCCCAGTGCATTTTTTGGGGTTCTGTGTGGAATTGTATCAGATTTCACTTTTCTTTTGTTTTGTTTTTTTTGTGTGTTGTTCCAATGCAAAAGAAAAAACAAAACAAACAAACAAACAAACAAAAATTAACATGAGAGTGCAAACATTATCAAAACATTTGCAACTACAACAAGGAGAAGGTTGTAGTGCTGAGGTGCTGGGAGCTGATATTACATACTGTACATTATGCATAACATACATAATACATTATAAAGTTATCCATTTCTGGATATGTTGAATGTTCATAAAACAAGTTAACTCTTACATTAGTTATTTACTGTCAAGTCTCTCTCTCTCTCTCTCTCTCTCTCACTCTGTTTATCAAACATCTTTATCCTCTGACTGGACCAAAAATGCCGACCCCAGACTCTTTCTATAAATGCTTTCACAAACATTTTCTTAATAAAGACATCACCTTTAAAGTAATGTGAACATAAAAAAAACAGGTGCTTATTTGAAGGGCATTCTCAGTACATGTTTTTGTGAATATGCTGTGCAGATATGGATTTCTTTTTAAAAATCTGTTTGGCAAAAAATAAAAAAGAAAGAAAACAGCAAATTATATAAAACATTACTTTTCAGACTGAAAAAAAAAAAGCAGGTGCAAGAAAGTCCACAAAAGGACTGTGATTGGCTGTGCAGGACGTTCAGTAAAACTGAGCGGCTCATTTCCTTATAAAACTGCACAAACTCTCTCTGAGACTATATTTAAGCAAAAGGTCATCAGACCAATTTATAACTTTGTTTCATTTAATACTGTTTTCTCATTTTTAATGCTTTATTATTATTATTTTTTGTTATGTTGAGGTGGCTAATTTCAATTTATATGCTAATGTTACTTTAAATTTGATTAAAGTCTGTCATTCGTTCCCTACACCTCTTACCAAGTCAATCCTAAATTACTTGTGGTAATTTAAACTACAATGAATCCAGTTAGCTGAGATACCTAAAAAATCGATGCATTTTGAAGCTGTCACTCAAATCGGCCTGATGGGTTACATAAAAATTCACAACGTACAGTTGTCATGAATGGAAAATCTACCTGTGTAGACCAAAACTTTTGTTTGTTTTGTTTTGTACCAGACCACAAACATGTTTATTTTAGTTGTAAAGTTGAATATTTTAAAATCGGGCTCTATGGAAATTGACTCACTTTTGGAGACTAGTGGTCATTTGAGGAACTGCATGCTTTGGCACTCAGAAGTAGTCTCACTTGGTACAAAGTTCTCGCTCTCTTAGATTATACAGGTGTATTACAATGAAATAGAATATCATTGAAAAGTTTATTTATTTCAGTAATTCAATCCAAAAAGTGAAATTCAATATAGATTTATTACCCACAGTCTGATATATTTCCAATGTTTATTTCTTTGAATTTTGATGATCATGGCTTACAGCTAATGAAAACCCTAAATTCATTATCTCAAAAAAATAGAATATTACTTAAGACCAACACAGAAATGTTGAACCTAATGAAAAGTAAGAAACATGTACAGTACAGCACTCAGTTCTTGGTTGAGGCTCCCTTTGCACGAATTACTGGCAATCAGTCTGTGCCACTGCTGAGGTGTTATGGAAGGCCAGGTTGCTCCGATAGCAGCCTTCAGCTCTTTTGCGTTGTCGGGTCTAGTGTCTCTAATTTTCCTCTTCATTATATAGGTCGGGCAAGTTTGCTGGCTAATCAAGCATGGAACTTAAACCAGGTACAGTGGAACCTTGGATTACGAGCATAATTCCGGAAGCGTGATCGTATTCCAAAACACTCATAAACCAAATCAAATCTTCCCATAAGAAATAATGAAAACTTAAATAACTCGTTCCACAGCCCAAAAAAATAAATACAGAAAAATAATTAATACAATATACAAAGTAAAAATAAAACAAATTAACCTGCACTTTACCTTTAAAAAAGTTAAAATAAACAAAGTGTATTTGTGTATTTGTGCATGTGTGTGTGTGTGAGTGTGTGTGTGTTTGTGTGGTGTTAGCCCCTTCCCTCACCTCGTCTTACACAGTAAAACTCGTCCCTCCCCCCACCTCGCTTTTTAAGTTTCACCACAAACAAACACACAACAGAAACACTGTTTTAACGGGAAAAAAATAAATCTCTGTAATGACACTCGTGTGAGCGCAGACTAATGGAATCATTGCTGTAAAATTAAAAAATAAAGAATTTTTAAAAATGAACCAGTGCCTTACCTTTGGAAAGAATTGCGACAGAGCAGAGTTTCTGTGTAGAGCAGAGTATGTGTGTCTGTGTGAAGCCGGGGAGGGGAAACTGTAAAGGTGAGCGTGTGTGTGTGTATCGGTGTGTGTGTGTGTCAATGTCAAAAACTCGGCACTCGTAAACCAAGACATGCTCGTTTTTCAAGTCAAAATGTATTAAAAATCTTTGCTCGTCTTGCGGAACACTCGTAAACCGAGTTACTCGCAATCCGAGGTTCCACTGTATTAGTAATTTGACAGTGTTGGCAGATGCCTAGTCCTGCTGGAAAATGAAATTAGCATCTCCATAAAGCTGGCCAGCAGATGGAAGCATGAAGTGCTCTAAAATCTCCTGGTAGACCACTACACTGACCTGAAACCTTATATAACAAGCAGTTTTACAACACCAGCAGATGACAGGGCTCCCTAAACCACCACGACTGACTGACTATGTTTACACTGGACCTCAAGCAGCTTGGATTCTGTGCCCCTAATCTCTTCCTCCAGTCTCTGGGACATTGATTTCCAATTGAAATGTAAAATTTACTTTCATCTGAAAAGAGGACTTTGGGCCAAATGTGCAACAGTCCAGTCCTTGTTGTGCTTAGCCCAGGTAGTAGGCCTCTGATGTTGTCAAGAGTGACTTAAGAGTGGCATGTTCAGGAGAACAAAGCGATTAATGTTAATTTAAGTCTTTACAGAGGTGATAAAAGTTCATACATTCATGACAGACATAAGGAATATATATTTCTTAAACAAACTGCTTATGATTTGAAAGGGTTTTGCATTACGGTTTTCATATCTAATATTTATCACTATGACCCTGCAGGTGAACTTGTTTGTGTCACACACTGGTTGTAAATAGACTACAATAATCAAATCGAAAAGGTTTTATCACCTCAGGTAAAAATCTCATATCGGGAAAATTGTATCTCATTTTCCATCTCATAGAATTTTGAAGTTCATTACACAGCAAGTCTCTGGAATGAGGAATTTTACAATTTTCTTTACAGCTCTGGTGAGAAACGGCTCATAGAGGATATATTTGACTGCAGTTGCTCTACTATCCGAGTTTAACATCATCTAACCGATCAGAATCCAGAATTTCTTCAGTGCTGTGTCATAAAATTAGATGACAGTTTAAACCGGGACCTTTTGGAGAAGCTTCTACTTTACATTCTCATCTGGAACAAGACTGAACAGCGACCCTTCACCCTTAACATTTGCTTTGATGTTTTCCCGCTAATAAAATCCTTTTTTTTTTCTCTTTTGTAGACATAATTTTATGTCCCATAAAGAACCCCTTTGTTGATCTAGTGCGGTGAAGATTGAGGGAAGAGAGCTGGAACAAAAGGCCATTAATCAGTTACTGTGCCATGTCAGGCCAGTGTGGAATTAATAATAGCTTTAATAGAGGAACTCTACTGTAGAAGTAACACCGCTGCCATTTCGGGGGAATCTTTTTTTTTTTCTTTCTTCTTCCCCCTGTGAGCTTTTATGACCCAGAATAAATAAACCGGCGAAGTTGTTGTGCAAAGCTTTTGTTGCTTGAGTTTGCTGCAAAACAAGAGATCTACACAAAACACACTAAAGGAACAGAAGTAGCACGTCACAAGCTGGAAGGTGTTTTAACGTGGAATTTATGGCTCAGGAAAGTTGAGAATCGCTGCGTCTTTTCTGTGCACTCAAAAGCCATTTCTATTTACTCGGCTAATGGAAGAACCTCGTATACCCTTTTTATTCCCTTCAGCGATGGATTTCAAAGTGTGGACTTTAATATCTTTAGAACGGCTCAGCCATTAGAGCTGCATGAATAGAGCTCCTGCTAGTTCTCCCCGCTCTTTTTAAACCAACAGTGATGGAGACAGACGAGCCCAAGTTCATAGCAGTCCTGTGACAGTGTGTTTGGCCTACGATACAATACTATTCCATCAATTTTAATAGTATGGAAAAAAAATTAAAAAAAAAAAAAAAAATATATATATATATATAGTTTAATTCTTTTTTTAATTATGGAACTCAGGACACTAATTAGCACAGTAGATGTGAAATGTGGACTATTCATTTACCCATAAATGTATCAACAAGAAAATCAAGCAGTCTCAAACATATGCACATACTTAAAGCAGTTCTTACCTTATTGCTTTCCAAAAAGATGCCCATTCATGCTTAAAGCACTTATATATATATATATATATATATATATATATATATATATATATATATATATATATATATATATATGCTCCCATGAGCACACAAGCCCAGAGCTGTCGCTAATTCTTCTCGTAAATGTCTCTTGAAAAGGTTAAGAGTTATGTATTGAGTGCGAGAGGAGCAGACACATGCAGAAAAAGACTCCAGCATGACCAAAAGCTCACTGCCCCAGTGACCTGGTATGCCATTTACATGTAGACACGAAACTATATGGGGAAAAAAAAGCACTTGTTTGGAACACAGTTTTTCATCCATCTTGATACAGCACTTTAACTAGTAAGGAGCGTTTAGAAAAACTGTGTCACTATAATAATAATAATAATAATAATAATAATAATAATAATAATAATAATAATAGTCACTGCCATTATTTAGGTTATTGTAGTCATTTATCTGGCATATTTATCAATATGGAAATATTAAGACATCACACATTATAGTAACACAGATTAATCATTGTACGCTTGTATGCAGGAAAATAATCAGAAGGTTAAGTAAGAAATGTCAAACTGGCTCGGTGGGGGTAACTGAAGGTGTGTTTCCACAATTGCTTCATTTGGTATTTCAATTTTATTTATCGAAAAAAAAAAAACAGCATGTGTACATCATGTATGAGGGCTGTACTGTACCCGGTTTGTCTTCAGTGCTAGCTTCAACTTCTCTAAACGTCTTCATCCATCTGTACTACACATTGCTCTTGTCAGTGGTCTCATCTCCATTACGTATTCTGTAGTGCAGTGGGAGACCGTAAGCTGTGATGAAGGAGATTTTTAAAGAGGATCTGAGAGTTCAGCAACAGTGAAAAGGGTTCAACAGTGGTGGAAATGCATGACATGTGATGGAGACTGTGTTGAGTAGTACCTTTGTATAGGCAAAGCGTTACCGTTAAACCACCTATGTTAGTTAAATAAATAAAGAAAAGTTTAATTACCCACTTTTGTGTTACTTTCAGCACAGATCTTGTTCCACAGTTGATGTAAAATGCGATTTCCTGTACACAGTCAACTTTACACTGTAGGACTTCCATATGAAAATCATAGAGTTGGTCAAGAGCTGAGGCTGAGGAAAATGTTTATTGACAAACAAATAATAATCCAAAAATGAACAAGGAACTAGCATTTAGCAAGACTACAATCTAAGCAACAAAACATGTATAATAACACCCAGTGTTTCAGTAAAAAAAAAAAAAAGAATGAATGAATGAATGAAAAATCATTGAAAGTAAATAAAAGAAACAGAGAATTGGGTTGAGTTACCAAATTGAGTCCCAAATATAAAGGTGTAGCCTTCCATCACAAGGGGAAAAATAAAATAAAGGGGAAAATAAAGGAAAACCATGACAGATAATGTGACTTGCCCCTGCAGTATTATGAGCAGCTGATTTAGAGTCAATGTGACTAAAGACCAGTGTTGGGGGACGTTACGTTAAGTAACTTACTACATTACAAAATTACTGTCTTCGAAAAGTAATCCGTTACATTACTGCATTACTTTCTGATAGAAGTAACTAGTTCGAGTACTTTTCCATTGAAGAAAAGGAAAAATCCTTTGTGCTTCCTCATGCATGTCGTTTTAGTCAAGACCTTTATAATTATTCTACCATCATCACTCAGCGGAGTTTGGCTCATAATCTGTTTACTGTTAATACCCCTATCTCACCTACGCGGTTTCGCGCGGTGGCTGTTAGTACCTCATCATGATTCACCGAGGGTTTCGGCGCTGTGATTAGGTTTCATCTTTCCGCGCGTCGGTCCTCGTATAGTCAAACCGCATAGGTGAGATCGGGGTATAACAGCAGGAGTAACAGAGGGGGAGGGTTATCGGGGGCGGGGCTTGTAGGATGACTTTCTCACACACACACACACACACACACACACACACACACACACACACACACTAATGGATTGGGAATGCCTGCTGTCTGGCTCATGGATTACATAAATTGTCTGAATAATGGATTACACTTTTGAAAAAGTAACTATGTAACCGAGTGCTCGAATAGCGGAGCGAACGCGTTAGATTACTCGTTACATCAAAAAAGTAATCCGAGTACTCGAACACGTTACTTTGTAATGCATTACACCCAACACTGCTAAAGACAATACGAAATGTGACATTGTCACCGATTTCTTTGAGAAAAGTCATCCAAAATCTTAGTTAGATTATTGAAAGTTGTTGGTTAGTTACACAAAGCAAACACACAATCAGTCTAGGATTGGGATTATTAGTCTGGGATTAAAGTTACTGACAAATTATGTGAATTTTTCTGAAGAAATGTGGTCAAAAAAAACCATGAATGACTGATCACAGATAAGTTAAACGTTTGGTCAAGGTGCATAGTAGAAATCACAGCTGTTTAAAAAAAAAAGCTTCAGTTTGCTATGCTTTGGAGCAATGGAGAAATGTCAGAATTTTCAGTTAAGTTAAGCCTTTATTTGTCACATATACATTACAGCACAGTGAAATTCCTTCTTCGCATATCAGAGCGCAGGGTCGGCCATGATATAGCGCCCCTGGAGCGGTTAGGGTTAAGGGCCTCGCTCAAGGGCCCAACAATGGCAACTTGGCTGAGCTGGGAATCGAACCGCCGATCAGTAACTCAGTGCCTTAGCCCACTGAGCCACCACTGCCCTCAGATTGAGTCTATTCCAGAGCGGTGTGTGTGTGTGTGTGTGTGTGTGTGTGTGTGTGTGTGTGTGTGTGTGTGTGTGTGTGTGTGTGTGTGTGTGTGTGTGTGTGTGTGTGTGTGTGAGGGTAAGAAGGGAAGCGCTTGAAGCGATGCACACACCATGCACCGTGTCCACTGTACAAGCCTCTGGAGACAGTGTCACCATCTGGTGGCTTCAGTCGCTCAGGTCGAGACTCAGCAACGTCATGTGGAAATAAAATGAAGTCAGCTGACGACCTGAATGTACTGAATCACCAGATTACATTGATTCACTTTCAATTCAATTTCATTTGTATAGCAATTGACATTGTCGCAAAGCAGCTTTACACAATCAAAACATTACATTTCATTAGTGATTGATGATCAGGTTATGCCATCTGTAGAGTTTTTCTTCCCCCATGGCACGGCCATATCCCAGAGCAGGAAGAATCATTTGAAAGCATAAACCGGCCACAAAATTTTATGCAGTAATCAAAACTAAAGGTGGTTTGACCAGCCACTTAAATCAAATCAAAACCTTAATAATGAATATTTTTATTTTAAAAAAATCTTATAGTGTCATGCACACTCATAACACGACCGGCACTAGGACCCGGAAGTAATACGGTCGGGTTTCAGGAAGCATAAAAGGAAACAAGATGACGCATCACATCGCTCAGTCATTGAGTTATGCCCGTGCTATCGCCGTCGCCTCGCTCGTCCAAACGTGAGTACTCACTTTCTTGGGTTATCGCTTCTGATTGGGTGTGTGTATTTAGAACGCGGGTTTATTTGTGTAAACTCTTGCTCTCGCTTCGGGAGAGTTCTAAGAATAACTTGCGTGGTTATCCTGCCTACTCACGCTACTTCCGCGTTTGGGTTTACCATCCACGCTACAGGGCTAACTGCTAAGTCTTCTGCTTCATCTCCGGTTAGTCCGTGACATATAGATAGAGTCCTGTAGAGTACTCTCCAAAGGGAAATTGTATAAATGTATAGGGTGGAAGGTTAAGGATTGTTATTGATTGATATTTTATTAGGACAGGTTAAGAGAGTTCTTCTAATGAATGCAATATTTTCACAAATTTGAAAAATGGTTAATAAGAAATGAATTCTACCTCACCTCAGAATCAGAGTCTGACACCAAGTGGATGATAGCAGTCGGAGGTGTCCTGTTCTGCCTAATTTGATTAAGTTCTTCTTGTTTTTTATATGTGAATATAAAATTTCTGTATGTTTTTTTTTTTTTTTTTTTTTCAGTCAATGCTCATCACACATGTCAGGATAAAGTCATAACGTGGAGAGTCGTTAGAATTGACCGAGCCTCCAATCGAATGAGGGTTCCCTGCTGACTAAGCCTCGAGCGATCAGTCGTTTGGGACACAGAGCTCTGATTTTCCCCTGATCCGTTTGGTATTGATGAATCAATTCATTTCATCAGTACGGATTCATTTTGGAGTGGGTCAATCAGGGTTTCTCTTCTCACTATAATGCACCTTCATCTCCTCTGACCACAGACCCCATCATGGCTCAAGCTGTTATTTATAGAGTCCTACTCCGGGACGAGGATGTGATTTTTCTCATGCGGAGTGGATTGTAAGCGAGTGACGACCTCATTAAAATCTATCAGAGACCGATCTGATGACAGGGTTGCCATGGAGACCGTGACGCTGCCTGCACTAAAACACAGCGTGAATAGGGAATGAAAGATCGTTTCTCTCACCCTTTGTTTCCTGTGGAAAAAAAAAATAAATCAGCAGATAGGGAGATGCAGTGAGTCTTGCTTACACCTTGCTTTCATACTGTAGAACCTTGGTTTAAAGTACAGTAGTTACATTTTTACACAGTTTAGTCTAAAGTTTATATAACATATAAATATAACATATATATATATGAGTTTCACAAAAGCCAAATTAATGTGGCCTTACGATCTTAAGCAAAAGTTTGGGCACCCCTTGATAAATAACAGATTTAGGTGATTTTTTAATTGAAAAGATGTTAACGCAGTCTCACTTGGAAATGGGGAAAAAAGCACAATATTTTCAGTAAACATTGATGCATAGTTACTTCTTATGCAATAAATTGAAAAAAAAAAAAAAACATTATTATGAGGTGTCGTCTCATCATGTAAATGGGTACAATAAACATTTTTTTTTAATTACTAAAGAATACATTTCAACTAAAGACTGAATTTCCAATAAAAGTAAAATAATAAACATAAAATACTAAATTAAACATTTAGTTTTGAATATGCAAATTACAAAATACAATATTATTAAAGTTGCACAATAAAACAGAATATAATTAAAATAGATACCGTGGAACCTTGGATTACGAGCATAATTCGTGTTCCAAAACACTTGTAAACCAAATCATCATTTGACCATAAGAAATAATGAAAACTCAAATTATTCATTCCACAGCCCCAAAAATTAAATACATAAAAATATCATTTATATATATATATATATATATATATATATATATATATATATATATATATATATAAAATGAAAAATTAAACAAATTAATCTGCACTTTACCTTTTTAAAAAAAGTACAAATAAATTCTGACAGATAAGTGTTTCCGTTGGTGCGCGCAGGCGCCGTGTGTGTGTGTGTGTGTGTGTGTGTGTGTGTGTGGAATTAGCCCCTTCCCTCGCCTCGTTTTACACAGTAACACTCCTCCTCTCTCTCCCCACCTCGCTTTTTAAGTTTCACAACTAATACACAGACACACAACGGAAACACCGTTTTAACAGGGAAAAAAAAGAAATCTCTCTGACACTGGCGTGAGCATACTACGGGAATCACTGCGGTAAAGTAAAAAAAACAGAAACAAAACAAATGAACCAGCACCTTACCTTTGAAAAGAATCACGACAGAGTTTCTGTGTGTTTGTGAAGCCGGGGAGGGAGTGAAAAGGCGAAAGAGGGTCTGTGGGTGTGTCAGGGTGTTTGCATGTGTGTGTGTGTGTGTGTGTGTGTGTGTGTGTGTCGGTGTCAAATTACGCGCACACACACACAGACATAAGAGACGCTGAAAGAATTCCGCAGCGCAAGAGTGATGCTCGGTGTCAAAATAAGAGTCGCATACGTGATACATGATACTCGGCGCTCGTAAACTAATACTTGCTCGGTTTCCGATAAAAAATTTATTTAAAATCTTTGCTCGGTTTGCAGAACATTCGTAAACCACGTTACTCGCAATCCGAGGTTCCACTGTATATATAAAAAATATATATATTCAGAATGTGCAAAATGCAGTTGTAAACTGTGAGGTGTGTATATATATATATATATATATATATATACACACACACACACACACACACACACACACACACACACCTGACCTCACGACTATAATCTTGTCAGATTCTGAGATAGTGGTTCTGGGTGCATGAGGAATCATTTGTACACATGAATTGGCCACCCGAGAGTCCTGACTTTAACCCCACTGAAAATCTTTAGGACGTGCTAGAGATGACTTGTTTGACTTTGCCGTCATCAATTCAAGATCTCAGGAGAAAAAAAAAAACATTAAATAAATGGTGTTTTCGTAAATGACATCATGGGAACGATGCCACCAGGAACTGAACATTAGTGAGCCACTGGTTTATACGCACAGGCAGTGCAATTAATGAAATGAAGGACAGTTTCAATTTTAATATAAATGTGTTCTGTGGCTGAAAATGTCAGGAAACCCTAGGATGAGATAAATAAATATGCAAAACACCTAATCGGTTGTTAAGGTTGTGTTAGTAGACTAAAATCTACACTGAGTGGGTCCAAATAAAATCAATGGCGTTATAGTACAAAATATTGATATGAACAAAAATAGCTGCAGGGGATGGAGGGAATTTGACAAAAAATTCTATGTGTGTGTGTGTGTGTGTGTGTGTGTGTGTGTGTGTGTACAAAATAATCCATGATATGGATTAGATTCTTCTGGGGATTAGACAGAATATCTGATAGTTATTACTCAGTGTGTGAAAGCATTGCTGTTCAGAGTGATACATTTTTTTGTAGATAAAACCTCTCTCTCTGTCTCTCTCTCTCTCTCTCTCTCTCTCTTCTTTGCAGGTCAGGTGCTGGATCCAGTGTCCAGGTTCATTTTAGTGTGTGTGTGTGTGTGTTAGAATGATAAAGTGTAAGCAAACAGAGATTGTAAGTTGTGTATTCTGTAGCCTTTATAGACTCACTGCTAGATTTTGCTCTTGTCCGTCACACTTTAGGTGACTAATTAAGGAAAGCTCAGCACACTGTCATGCCCAGCTGATTAGTTACAATAAAGCTAATCTGCCATACTGTGGTCTGCCATACTACCTTTTAAAACTCTGACCTTAACTGCATTCATGGAGAAATGGTATCCCCCACCCCCCCTACCCCCCCCCCCCCCCCCCAAGACAGGACTCCCCTCCTGCTGACTTGAGTTAGTGCGACTTTTATGTACCACATTGCCCCGGTTATCCTCGGCGAAGCGTCTGCTCATTAATTACAGCTCGAATGGGCCACTTGGATGTGTGCAGCATTGGCGGAGTTCAGAAGTAGGGTGTAGCCATCTGTAACTAATCAGGACGGCTCCCAACCTCGGACTAATGATACTAAAACTGTGAGGCGTTACTCGTGATTCCCTTTCCTGTTTCATCCGGTGCCATGTGACCAACAAAAAGGGAAAACAAAAATACTGTAGCCATGAATGAACATGCAAAATACATTTCTAATTATGTACGTGTGGCAGTATGGGAAATATTTATTTATTTATTTATTTATTTATTTATTTATTATTATTTTTTTTTCAATACATATAAGATTAAATATCCAAAGTCTAACTTGCTAAGCATTATGCCAATTGACAGGTGAAGCGGATATCACTGAATTGATGTATCTTGATACAGTGGCACCTGGAAGTGGGTGGGATATGTTAGGCAGCAAGTAAACAGTTTGTCTCTGAAGGATTTCCAGGATTGTTGTGGTGTCTACGCGACCAGGGCAGAGCAACTCCAGAACTGTATATGTTGTGTGGTTGTTCCCAGTCTGCAGTAGTCCAAGGAGGGGAAACTGGTGACCCGGTGACAGAGCCATGGGCAGACAAGGCTCACCGACCCATCAAGCTCTATGATGAAACTGGCTCTCATGAAGATCATCTCAGGAAAGCAAGACTCAAACTTACCTCTGCTGCAGAGGAGAAATTTATTTAGAGTCACCAGCCTTAAAAATCACCAATTAACAAGCAGCACCTCAGATTAAATTGTGTAAATTAAATGTGATAAATGGGGGGCAAAAAAGGTTTTAATGAAAAAAAAAAGGCTACCTAAAAATATTTTAACAATTGGTTGTTGGTGTAACCACCTCATTCTTGCTCAAGCCACTCAGCGTTCAGCACCAGCAGTATACTGATCACCGGCCTGAACATCTGTCATCATCTGCACCTGTAAACATTAAATCTAAAATTGTACCAGATTCCAAATTTCCAGTGTGTCTTTGAACAGACGTGCACAAAAATCAAGATCCATAGATGTGTGGGCGGGGCCTAAACTGGACCAGTAGAAACCATTCGAACCCGTTCACACCTGCCTTATTAACTTCTCTCTGATTCAGACTCGGTAAACAGTAACCGTGATGGGCGATAAAGCACTTGAACACAACAAACACACACTCTAGATCTCGGTCACACTCGTGCTGGTTTATTTATCGGCCATATATATCAAACCTCCGAGGGTGAAGCCAGCTATCCCCCTGAATAAAGTTCCCTGAACAGGGCGTGACTTCAGATCATTACTCTTCATTTAAGGCACTTGATAAATACACCTGCAAGTGTTTTTGGCACTTAATTACGTTTCAGTGAAATAGATACAGTGGACCCTGATGAAATAGAGAGCTGTTTCTCCTTGTGAGTATTTTTTCTTAAATGTTTCTTCTACAGTAGGTGAGCGTTTACCGAAGGACCAGAGCAATAAATTTTAAAACTTTAGTTTTTTCTCAGGTTGAGATTTGCTGAAAACTTCTTATAAATGTTAGACAGAAATTTTTATTATTGATGGGCATAATTTATATTTTATCTAGACTCTAACACACTGTAGTATACGATCCCAATACAGTGCACGCTGAATTATGAAATGCAGTCTCTAGCACAGCGATCATCATCGCTTTTTTTTTTTTTTTAATTTATTTTTTTATGTTCAGTAGATTCATTAATGCAGAAAATGAGTTTCCTTAAGCACCAACAAGGAAGTATGAAATAAGAGACGTATTTCACATCCATTACCATGTCTGGATTACATTTTGTCATCATCAAAATGTAGTTGTCCCATACCTGTGAGCTTTTTACACTGCTTTACAATAGCACTATCCGACGAGGGGTGTTCAAGTCAAACTGGGACTTGTGACGAAGTTTCTCGTAAACGAAGACGTAAAACCGATCAGCATTTTCAGAAGATTTCAAATCACAGCACAGTGATGAGACTTTTGGCTGGGAGTTAGTGCTACATCCCTCGTACAGTCATTACCTCGCTACAAGCCACGTATCCATATTTGGGTCATTAAAGGAGTTCCTGGGAGGTCAGCGTTTCAGCAATGAAGCAGGCAGTCCGATTGTGGCGCCAACGTACTTTGAAAGCTTTAAATCTTGATGGTATCCAGGCACTAGTGTAACACTGGGATAAGTGCATTAATGTAGCAGGGGATTATATAGAGAAATAAAGAAGAATTGTGTTCTGTTATCCTGTGCAATCAGGATGTAAACTGTCCTGATTTGGCTTGAACAACTCATCCTATGTTAATTGGTGTCTTTCATTCAACCATTGTAAATCTTTGTAAATCAACATGGCCATTGCAATAGGAGATCTAAAACGACTAGTATGAAATCACAATCAAAAAAAAAAAAAAAAAAAAAATATATATATATATATATATATATATATATATATATATATATATATATATATATATATATCACAATGAACGTTTTTTTGGCTGCAATATCAAAATGGGACTAAAATTGTACAGTGTAAAGCCTGCTGCAGTTTTGCTTCTGGATGCTGATCAACAGTCCATACTGCATTGCGTTGCTAATTCGCACTCAGCCATATACTATGATTAGTCATTATTGAACTTGAAAGGCAAAGCATCATGTCCATGTCTCAATCAGTCTCCTTCGCAGCGTACCTACAGTATTAAGCTCCGCATCTTTAACTTTTCTTCTTCGCATAACTTTTATCAATCTACCCTTGTTATTCTTTGTTGTTTTTATGTCTAACAGGATGTTCATCCTAACCTTTGCACTAAAGCTTTTTTTTTTTTTTCACCCCAACACTTTTTACTGTCTAGAACTCTATATGGATAAATATATCTCGAATATAGTACACAGCCATTGTTGTTTCTGTCACCTCATCTTTTTTTTTTTTCTTTCCTAGACACTTTGCTTTACCTGATGAAAAAAAAAAAAAAAAAGAACTGTAGAAGCACACGATTCACAACTCTGTGGTATTTCAGTGCTGTGGCTTTTAATTAAACCAAGCCTTGAGTTAATGAAATGAAAATGAACACACTGTGTAGTATTAAAATGATTTATTTCCATTCCATTTTCCCATCACGACGGTATACAATCTCTTCTCAAAATGTTAAATTCTGCTGTAAAACTCTCCCCTGTCCTTTTGTCCCTGTCAAACATTCTCTCTTGAAACACACTGCGTGGACATTCATGCCATGCCATGGATATTACAATATGCGAGTGCTAGGCTACATGATGTTTTTTTCTACCAAGCGTCCGATATGACTGAATAATGCTGACATTTACATATTTTTGATTACTTGATCATGTTTTGTTGCATTGTTGTACCTCACATTTAGCTTGGAGCCATGAACAGATGAGACATCTCTAGTAGATTTGATGTAAGGAAAGGAAACTCGTACACTTCTCTAAACAATAATCTTTCATTTTATCATTACTTCACTAACCAAACAAGTAAGTGAACAATCCACATCGGCGGAAATGCTACATAAGCAATGATGGTTCATGTTTTGAAAATTTTCATTACGGAACGTCTGGCTTCTTCTTCTTCTTTTTTTTTTTTTTTGTGTGTGTTTGATTGAGAATGCTGATTTGTGGATAATTTCTTTGAACTGTATAAAAAGAAGTGGGCAACTACTCTGTGACATCACCCATAGGTTTTCTGGAGCACTGATTTTGGAGAGAGGTTTTCATAATGACAGGAGCTGATTCCACCTAAATCCTGATTATTCCATATAATGGCAATTGGGCAGAATGAAGAGCACCTAGTTACTGTTGGGACAAAACTCATTACCTCAGTTACCACAAGCTAGATACTGTAGCAAATTGCTTAGATTGAACTCCACCATCCATACACCACATGCCAGTCCATGTCAACTCATACATTTCTGGCAAATTAAACTACAATGATTGTAGTTAGACAGTTAGCTAAAGTATCACTTGGCAGACAGATAACAGTTTGATAACAGATAACAGTTTGACACCTGCAATACAATTATCACTCAAATCAGCCTAATTGTTTTTGGCACTTAATTACGTTTCAGTGAAATAGATACAGTGGACCCTGGCCTAATTATGCATAATAGTATGTCTTAATATAATTTTGAACTGATGAGTTTTAGAAAAAATAAATAAATAAATCACCCTCCTACAGGTGTCATGAAAGGGAAATCTAGCTATGGAGACTCAAACCATTTTTTATTTTTATTTTTTTCTCATCACGTTGCAAACATGTTTAATTGTTGTCATTTTAACCCAGGTTTCTATTTTCTGACTTTTAGTGGTCATTTGAGGAACTGCATGTTTTTCCACTTCCACGTTGAACTTTTTATTCCGAACTATTCCGAGGTTGTCCCTTGTCCCTGGTTGGTATACCTCAGGGATCTGTACTTGGTCTTCCACTTTTCTCATTGTATCTTACCACTGTATCTTATTGGGAATTGTATTCATGTTTCACCACTTTTTTCTTTCTTAATATTAAGATGGGATTGACAGGCACACATTTGTTCTCAACTTTCACCTATCTTGGCACTACCAAGGTGACCTTTCAAGCAGCTTATCCTACATTCATATTAGAAAGTCATGAAGTGCCGAGTGGCCTTTGAAAACAGAGTTTCTCAATTCTATGCTAATGTGCTAAAGTGACAAGTCCAAACAAATTACTTGAAGAATTCTTGGGCCTAATCCTATAGTGCTCTGACATTTCTTTAGTTCGCCACTGACAACTTCTTACTCACAGTAAGTTCCCTGTTTGACATGTTTCATCTTATCCTATCATATATGACCTTTTATTAAACATTATAATGGAAAATTAAGCTTGGAGAGAAGTATTAGAAAGAATGTGCTTCTGGGGTAGGCTGCTTTCCTGCGATTGTTACTGTAACTGTGCAGCAGTGCATCACTACGATTTTCCAGAAGATGAGGTACAGCCACAGACCTTTAGATTTATGTTAGAAGATTAAAATAAGTACAAAATTTTGTCAGGTGCGATAGCATTGGAATACGTTTCTAAAAGCAATTTGGAAGTCTTTTTCTCTTTTCCTTCTTGGAAACCCAGGTTAGATTATCTATGATGATATTACACCATGCTTTATTATAGAACCACCGATTTAACATAAATTGCATCAAAATGCAACCAAATGAAGGATACAAAATGCGACATAAAGAGTCATTTTCCTTTAAGGCAAGTGTGTCCTCTGATCACAATGAGCTGGTGGCATTTTCGCTTCACTGTGATTTACTCTTTTAGCTTCTAGCCTTTGCTTTTCATCTCATTATGCCCCTAAACAGCACAAGGGCTTAAATCAGACTCCTGGCATTTCTAACCATGTGTAATGAATTGATCTGATTAGAAAGTCTGCTCTACCTGGCTCATGAAAACAGCTTGCAGCTTTGGGGTGCAGGCCAAAATGTGATTGGTTTCTGTTATTAGTAAACACAAAAAAAGAGAGAACTCATTACATCTGTTTGAAAAGGGCTGCATTGAGTACTACAGACATTTCAGGATAGATTTTTTTTTTCCCCCTCGTGTTTTTAAAGCTCCAAATGGCTTCATTAGTTAGTTGACATAGTAAAATAGTGGAGGCTGATTAGTTTCTAAATGAGTGATCCATATTAAGCATTGATTGGTGCTTTTTTTTGTTTTGTTTTGTTTTGTTTTCTTTTTAATTATAAATTAAATAAATTGTTAAAGAACATTTTCACATAAATAACTTTATTTTCCCCCATTTTAGACATCAAAATTTGGCTACCAGGAAAGTAATAGCAAGCTTAATATCAAGCTGCTATTCAAGAATTAAGCAATTCTTACACACTAGAGGAGACTAAGTTAATTTGAGAGTTTATTCATTAAAAAAAAAAAAAAAAAAAAACACTGTTAACCACTGTTTAAAATTTCTTTCACAAAAGTGAAATACTGATATGACATCACTGTTCATGGCAGGTTTCCCCCAAATAGTGGACACTTGATTAGAGATAAAATTCTATATGAATCTTCTTTTATTTATTTATTTATTTATTTATTTATTTTTCACATCATAAAAACAATAACCAATTAATAGGCATTTTACCCCACCCTTTAATTCAATTCAGGTAGTTTTATCCTTATGCATTCTAATATACAGTACACTCACTAAATAAAATTGGTACATGCTTTACAATGCCGTCACCTATTATTAGTAGCATGACCAGTACCGGTAGTACTAATAAAAGTACTAATTATATCTACTTGAAGATAGTAGTCAATAGAGACTGTTACTCAGATGGCTGGGGTCTTTAACGATCCTCAGGTCACTCCTTATGCATCTGCAGATGTGGACGTCTTGGAGGGAAGAAAGCTCACATACAATTATGACCAGGGCCTTTAATACAACCCTATTTAGAGTTAAAAAAATTGATAATAGTGCAGTAGTAGATGGAGTTGGAGTGATAATCAGGTGTGATACTTTTACTTATATACTGTATAGTAGGAGGAACTATAAATGCATTTGGTTTTTGGACTGTTTGAAATACAAGCATCTTATTTTTCTTGCTATATTATATATTATATTGTTGGTTATTGAGCTTCATGTGTGTATTTAAAAAAAAAATTGAGTAAAGAATAGCAGTTTTTTGTTGTTGTTGTTTTTTTTTTCTGAATGTGTCAGTCTATGGATTGATTTTTGCAATGATTTTAGGGCCATTTTTGAAAGGGGTGAATTATTTTGATATATGACTTTTACAAAAGCAGTAGAGTTTAAGTTATCTGACATGTAGTTTTTCAATCAAAGCAAAAACGAGCAACCTGGGAGTCAGGGGAGCAAAATGGCTCAGCAGGGTACCGAACAGATCCTCATTACTTAAAAACTGAGGGGGAGGGGGGGAGGGGGGGGGGTGGTCATGAGTTCATTTAGGAGACCTGGCAGATTGGGAATTTTGGGAAACCTGTTTGTTCTCTTTCCAAACCCTTTCTACATGATATATTGTGTATTTGATGCATCCTTTTTCATTTTAATTAATGCTATTCTAGTTACAGCTGGAAACAGGCCATTTCATTCACACCAATGTGTCATATCAGGCTAATGATGGTGAATCAATGCCAAGCATCTGCTTGTTTGTAGTTTTGACTAAAATCAGTTCGATTCTGGAACCACAGCACACAAACATCTCCCTAGTGAACCATGCTACCCAGTGGAAAACTAAACAGCACATTTTATGAAGTTGAAGTTGTACCAATTTATACATGCATTATTTTTGTGATTCTTGATTGCATATAACCTAATCCTGACCTTTAGCTCATTATTATTTTACACAACTTACAGTATGATGAGCAATTTGTCATGAAATCGAATTACTTGGTCCATGAAGAATGTCTATTCTAGATTCTGATTAAGACGGATAAAACAAAACATTTAAGTCATATTACACAGTTACATCTGCTGTTTGAGTGTGAGGTCAAATGACGACAACAATTGTCCTTTACACTTGCCGTTACACGTACCAGTAATGCACATGATTTGGGTTCTGCAAACAAAAAACACCACTATACAGTATAATGCTTTCTGCATGGCATAAATGATTGAACTGGGTCCTCAAGAAATAATTGTTCGACAACATGCTTTTTGTTCATTAGATATTCTAATTGGCTTTTTAATTCTCTTTTTGAGACCTACACTCACCAGCCACTTAATTAGGAACACCTATTAAGGCAAATATCTAAATTAGCCAATCAGTGCATTTACACATGTAGACATGGTCAAGCTGACCTGCTGAAGGAACTGGGCATCAGAATGGGGAAGAAAGGTGATTTTGAAAGTGGCATCATTGTTGGTGTGAGAAAGGCTGATCTGAGTATATCTGAAACTGCTGATCTACTGGGATTTTTATGCAGAATCAGCACTAAGGGTTTAAAAAGAATAGGGAAAGAGAAAGCGGCAGCAGTTCTATGGATGAAAATGCCTTGTTGATGCTAGAGGTCAGAGGAAAATGGCCAGACTCGTTTCATCTGATAGAAAGGCAACAGTAACTGAAATACCATTCAATACCATCAAATATAACATTACAACTCTGAATGAGCGTCTCTGAATGCACATGTTGAACCGTAAGGCAGATGGACTAGAGCAACAGAAGACCACCCTGGGTGCCACGCCTGTCAGCTCCAGTCAAACTGAGGCCACAATTTGCTTGGGCTCACCATGCTTGGACAAGAGAATATTGGAAAAACATTGCCTGGTCTGATGAGTCCTAATTTCTGCTGCAACATTCAAATGGTGTAAACAACATTAACGCATGGATCCACAATGCCTTGTATCAATTGTTAAGGCTGACAGCTGTGGTGTATTGGCATTGGGAGACATTTCCTTGGTACACTTTGGGCCCATTAGTACTAACTGAGCATTGGACCGAAATCTCTAAGCAATGTTTCTAGCTCCTTGTTGAATGCATGCCCTGAAGAAGTAAGGCAAGTTCTGGAGGCAAAGGGGGTCCAAACCAGTACTAGAAATTGTAACTCATGAAAGGGCCAGTGAGTATATGAAAATACTGACCAGATAAAGAAAGTTATTATCTAATGGCAGTTGCACTGTACATAGAGTATCACTCAGACTAGAACTGAATCTATTTTTAGTTAAAGTCTTTTCAATGTAACATTGTACTATTATACAACATGATTTATGTATGTCTCTCCTTACCAGCTAGCATTCAGTGAATCATCTTAAGTTGTACTTTAGGTAATCTCGCTGGTTATGCGCTCCACTGGAATGAAGGAGAAGGAAAGTAGTGTTCCTATCCAACAAGATGGTTACACTGCACATCCTCCAAGTATGATCTACTGTATAAATTCAGTTAACATGAAGATTCTCACTCACTCACTCATCATCTATACCGCTTAATCCCGGGGCCTGGAGCCTATCCCAGGAGACTTAGGGCACATGGCAGGGTACACCCTGGACAGGGTGCCAATCCATCGCAGGGCACAGACACACACACTCACTACGGGCAATTTGGGAATGCCAATTAGCCTAACCTACATGTCTTTGGACTGTGGGAGGAAACCCACCAAGCACGGTGAGAACATGCAGACTCCATGCACACAGAGACGGGGATCGAACCGGGGACCCTGGCGGTGCAAGGCGACAGTGCTAACCACTACACCACCGTGCCGCCTTAACATGAAGATTGACGATTCAAATAAATGTATTAATTATTATTATTAGAATAATTATTAAAATATTGCATGAGTTAAATGTGCATTTCTGAGCTGTAATGTTTCTTGCTTAGTCCAGTTGTCATTGCAACATTGTTCTGGAATTATTATTGCACTTTTACCTCTACACGCTTGAATAATGGTTATCGACCTGGTAATGTTGACCCTATCTAGCAGATCCTGTTATGGATCATTAATAGAAGTACTGAAAGAGTGCACATAACCCCGACTCTGTACTTTCATCTTACTGCCTCTAGCTCTCTGCAGCAACAAACAGTACCGCTGCCCACCCAACCTTTCTGTAATGTCTGTAATTTGACATCAGGAACATTACAGGGATGAAATAGCCTGGTCGGCCCTGAAAGCATCCTCTCATCATCTCTACTATATGTTCAATGGAACTAAAGGTCTCCTCGGTGGGGGGGAGCCGCCTGTTCTGCTCTCGCCGACACCATAAATCATCAGGTAATATAACCAAGTCTGGGATTTTATTTATTGTTTAGTGATAAGAATAGTAAGAGACGCTTTATGATTGGAATCTATATAACTATAAGTCTAGGTAAACTCTCAGCCTCAGGGGCTCTCCCACCTGTATACTTTTTACACTTTGCACACTTTTTTGAAATCAAGATTCAGAATCTAGAAGGCTTTAAAAAGAACTTTTAAACTCTCAACAAAATTAGTAACTGCAGCAAACCAAATGACAGGATTGGGAAAGCGTTAAGTACATATTTCCAGAAATTTGGTTGCAACTAGATTTCAGAATTCAGACAGCCTCAGGGTCATGTGACTTAAAAATGACCTGTTAAAATCTTAAATGTTTTGCTTCTTAAACAAAAATAAGAATACTGCGATATGACATGTGGTGAGCATTGTAACTCAGCAAGGCTTATCCCGAAAAATTAAACAAAGCTTAAATAACATTATACATTATTATTATGTGGGGAGAAAAAGACTGTTGATTGTCCAGAGTTATCCCAACGTTGTGTGCAGTGACTGAATTAGTGATCTACAGTAAGTGTTGTCCAGGATAAGATCCTGAGAGCGGGTCAGGAATCACACAGGATGATCAGCAGTCTGGTGCTCCCAGAATGAAATTTCTGCCAGACATCCTGAGGTCTGGGTGGAAAGCTAATGCCTGAGGGAAGAAAGAAAAGAGTGAGTAGAGTTTCATCCATATAATGGTATTAAAAAAAATAAATAACACTGAGAGGAAATGACTTCACCAGGAGATGAGGTATAAAGGAAGAACAGAAGAACCGAGCACCGAACCTTGTGGGACACCAGTGGAGAGTCTGCATGGAGCAGATATCGATCTCCTCTATGTCACGTCATATAACCAATCTTCTTGGTTGTAGGCAACCCATTACCATGCAGTGCCACAGATTCCATGGCTTGCAAGGATAGACAAGATGATCTTGTTAATCTTTGATGGACGTAAGTGCAGTGTCTGTGGAATGTGATGCTTTGAAGTCCTTCATAACATACGAATGTAACATCTATAGACTTTTCACATCCCACTGCACTCGTAGCACTGTCCAATCAGGAAATAAAAAATCGCTTCCATAATTGCATTTGATAGGCATCATAACGAGCTCTTAAATCAGACACGTATTCGAGGAGATTATGGAAAATCATATACGAGGATGCTTCAGCACATCTCGCTTGCCACTGCAGATTGCACACTGACTCATAATATATTTCTCATTAGTCTTAATCTGATGGAAGTTCCTGCAAAACTGAAAGGAAAAAAACAAAACACTTACGAATAAAATATTATGGACAGTATATTGGTGCTTCCCCCCCCCCCCCACTCTACATCTCTATCCATCCACCTTTTATTGTTCACCTCAGCTCTCTTTTTTCCTCTACAGTGTCCTAAATCACGCTTGGTGTTGCAGGTTTATGGTTCATACAGAGATTTGGAACAAAGCTGGTGTGAAATAAATCTTGGTTATGATAGAGGGAGAGAGAGGAAGAAGTCTGATAGAGCCGCACAGATTAGAGCTGCTCAGTAAACGCCTCTCTCCTGGCACATTCATTGCTTTATTGGAGGGAGAAAGGGTAGATCAGATGCCCGTTCCGTATCCGCGATGGGAAACAATTTAATTATAGAAAAGGGTCCTTGGGGCTTGTACAAGTGAACCTCAAGGGTCCGATACAGATTGTGATGTGAAGATGAAAAGAAGTTTAATGCCTTTCTACATAGCTAGCCTGATGGAGATTATTATTACATTTTATTACATGACAGCAATGAGATTTTGAGGGATAATGCAACATTGTATGGCGATAATATATAATAAAATTGTCACGAGCTATAGTAGGGTAAGCACAGAAGCCTTAGCAGTTAGCCCGTGTAGCGTGGATGGTAAACCCAAACGCGGAAGCAACGCGAGTAGGCAGGATAACCATGCAATTTATCTAAGAACTCTCTTACACGAAGAGCTAGGATCTACACAAATAAATCCACGTTCTAGCAACACACACTCAATCAAAGAAGCAACCCAAATAGGTGAGTACTTACAGAATAGTCGGCGAAGCGTCAGGTAAGGCATGGGCGAACTCAATGACTGAGCAATGTGAAGCGCCATTTTGTCTCCTTTTATGCTTCCTGAAAACCCGACCGTATTACTTCCGGGTCCTAGTGCCGGTCGTGTTACGAGTGTGCATGACAAAAATGATGTGCACTTATTCTAATATGATATGGTTTCTATAGTTGCAGCTCAATCACAGACACTTTTACTGTAGATGTACATAACAAAATGTAAAAAAAAAAAAAAGATTCAATGTCTAATATTTAATATTTAAATAATATTTAAACAGAGATTTGTTAAATATAGGAGGAGTTTTCGGTATTAGTAATTCTACAGTCTGATATAAACAGTCCTACATTCTTATGAATAAAAGATTCGTAAAAGCACATCCTACAGTACATAGATGCATTTGTCATGGATACACTTCTCTACCATGCACGAGGCGTGTTCAAGTCAAAGCAGGACTCTTGATTGTTAGAATAACAGAACACAGTTAGGAGAGTAGAAACTTCCTTTATTTCCCCTATATAATCTCCTGCTACACTAATGCACTTATCCCAGTGTTTCACTAGTGCTTGGATATCTTCAAGGTAGAAGGTTTTTCAGACTGCCTGCTCCATGTCTGAAACACTGGCCCCTCAGGAACTCCTTTAATGGCCCAAATATGTGGAAATGATGTCACGGGGATGTGACTACCTGCCATGATCCTGGTGCTGGTGCACAGACAGATACAGCTCTTCTGGAAGGTGCGATTAATTTTCATGAATCAGGCGTTCCACTCGCTGAATGTTCACCGGAACGACTGCAGTGAGTTTCGAGCCAAATTTTGCACCATTCAAATGTTTTCCTTGCGGCTAAGAGTCTCCGTATCACCGTACTGTGAGTGAGGTCTTCTGCACAACAGTAAACGTCGATCACTTTTAAGCAGCCATTCGCTATAGATTTCATTACAAGTCCAGGTTTGACTTGATCTGCCCTTTGTTTTTATGTGCTAAAGCATGTTCTGTATCTGTGTTCACATTCAGGAAAGCGGCAAATTAAATCCCACGTTCACAAATCACGTTAAAGTACACAAAAGCCAAAAACACAGAGTGGCATAAAACGCTTGGAGGCTTCTGTCACACAAATCACTATGTTTTTATTCTGTGCATGGCTGTCCTGTGTGTGTGTGTGTGTTTGTGTGTGTGTGTGTGTGTGTGTGTGTGTGTGTATGTATGTGTGTGTGTGTGTGTGTGAGAGAGAGAGAGGCTGAGGAGGATAGATGAGGAGTGATTGCAGCCAGCCTATCCCTTAGTGCACCGAGTACTCTCAGAGCTTTTAAGAGAGATTTCCACAGACTTGTGCGCATCTCTGTAATATGTTGAGACATCAAACTCACCACCATTAACAAGCTAGCTAGACTCTTTTCATGCATTTTTGCACCAGCAGCAAAACTTACCTAGGGAAAAGGAAGTTTTAGGAAGAGGTTGTCAAGTGGTGAAGTTTTTTTCTAGATTCGGACTAAGTATGTGGAATAAAAAACTGTCACAGGGCTGATGAACATGAGATGAACATATACGTTTTCTGGACCATGAGCAAGCTCAGGTTTTGTAACAGATCATCTGCCATGACAGGGCACGAGTAGTAATAGAGTAATACGAACCAACAATGTTCAGTCACATGTACCTGTGCCATCGCCGCCTCGGCACACCATGCAACATATGTGCTTTTTGAGCATGTTGAGACCTCCTAAATGTGATGTCACTCAATATGATGTCGATCAGGAAGTTATTACCCTCTTCTAGTCATAAGGCATCACCAAGGCTGGAAGATTTGGGATCACTTTCCTTTTTTCTTTGCATCCGCAATGTCATGAGATCACATTGGCCTGGTTTAGTGGAAATTGTGTAAACCCCCTAGGAGGAGTATATTAAATTCCATTGGGTGCATTTTGCAAACAACCAAAAATAACTGACTCTCTTTTGAGTCGAGCCCTTCACATGAACAGGAAAAGTTGTTCAGCTCAACGAGATCTAAATGTGTACAGTACAGAGCAAAAGTTTGGACACACCTTCTCATTCAGCGAGTTTTCTTTATCGTGTTCTTTAGCCCAAACGCGTCTCTTCTGCTCGTTCCCTGTCCTTACCAGTGGTTTCCTAGCAGATCTTCTAGCATGAAGGCCTGATACACACAGTCTCCTCTTAACAGTTGTTCTAGAGATGTGTCTGCTGCTAGAAAGCTGCGATTTCTGAGGCTGGTGACTCGGATGAACTTATCCTCCGCAGCAGAGGCGACTCTCGGTCTTCCTTTCCTGGGGCGGTCCACATGTCAGCCAGTTTCTTTGTAGCGCTTGATGGTTTTCCCAATTTTTCGAACTGACTGACCTTCATTTCTTAAAGTAAGGATGGCCACTCGTTTTTCTTTAATTGGCTGATTTTTTCTTGCCATAATACAAATTCAAACTCTTTGAACGAGAAGGTGTGTCCAAACTTTTGGTCTGTACTGTATCTGCCACTGTGTAGAAGCTATGCAGCAAAATCTCATGTAAAGCCTCTAGAACGTTCCAATGGCCAGATTGAACATGTTAAGATCCCCAAAAAGCCCTTAGAAGAACACTAGGGCCCTTCACTCACTATAATGTCATAGGGCTGCTGTCATACAGTAGTACTTGGGCGTTAAATATGAAGAAAATTCAACTACTGTACTTTGATTGGTCACATTCAAAGCTATGAACTCATTATTAATGGATTATTAAACCATTTGTTTATAACTCATTAATAAAAGGTTACTCTTGTCACCATTCTCTCCTGCTAATCGCTTCTCCACTGAAGCCTCCTGACCTACAGTGAGCAAGGATCACAGCCATTCATCTTATTAATAGGTTGCCTTTTTTGTTTGTTTATTTTATTTACATGACTTGTGTAACTTTTCTTTTGACCATTTCTTAAATTAAGAAACAGAAGCTTGTGCTCATCAAAACAGGTTTCTGGGAAAAGCTCCAAGTCAGCCAACTAATTGCATTGCAATTTTCTCAAACATTCTCCTGAGCTTCAGCCCTCCCACATGGAGAAGGTGGCATCACACAAATCCTTCTAAAGGTTTAAGAACAAGCCGTCCTTTCCGTTCAAAGAGAGGGAGAGCACATCATCTGTGTTTTAAACCCTGTAAATTACTGCATTTCATCAAGCATACAAAGGACACCTGAGAACAGTGCAGGAGCACTTGACATTTTTATTTAAAGGAAGAGAAGGTTAAAGACAGTGCAAGAAAATACTTACAAATTCATCAAATAGCTGATTGTAGGAGCTGATGTTGCAAGAATTTTGAAAAAGGTAAACGGTGCCTACAATATTGGGGGAAATAATACGTAATATACTGTTCCTGAAAATACTAAAACTTAATAAATATTATGCATGTACTGTAACTGAGTCCGTGTGTGTGTATAGAAAGACATATCCATGTCTTGTAATTCTGCATATTGTCTTTTCATGTTATCGATTCATATTGACTCTCTCCTGTCACTCATGTTGCTATTAATAACCATTACCTCTGTCATACACTGTTGTGGTTGCTGGGGAAGATTTATAAGAGCCTTGTCCAGATGAACGAGTTAGACAACAGCTCTTGTAATCCCAACCACAAGCCCAGCACTTCCAGGAAGACAATGAATCCAGGCCGAAACATCCTGCTGCACATGGTTAAAGATGCACTGCCTTTAAAATCACTACATTAATTATTTTGTTCCCTTTCAAAAGCTACACTCGATCCTGCGTGAAAACGCTATGGGAACATCTCTTTGTTGTCCGGTTGTGAAGCCTGTGCATGTCAAAACCGCCGAATACCTCGGCTTATAACCTCTGCCAGGTATGACGTCACCGAATAAGGTGCACCTGCAGATTATAAATAGGAGTGAACCGGAAACATCCTCAGATCTTTTTGTCTTCAAGACCGCTTTGTGTTTGTGTGTGCATGTGCAAGCCATAACGAAAGCAAAAATAAAAAGGAAAATAACAGCATTAACTCACCGATATGGCGGAGTTGCTTAAGAGATGCGTGCCTCCGTGCGATAGATCTCTTTCAGAGGGCGATCTTCATGAATTTTGTCTCGAGTGCTTGGGGGAAGAACACGCTCGCCTCGGGCTTCAGGGAGACTGTGAGTACTGTGATCTTCTCCCTATTAAGACGCTTGCGGGCTATCTCTCTCCTGGGACATCATCCTCCCTGAAAAAGCCTACTCTCCCCTCCAAGCCGTGCAGATTGACATCTGCTTTGGTGGGGAAAGCTTTTCAGGCAGCAGGACAGGCTGGTGCTTCACTGCCGCTTCACGGTTTTGCAGGCTTACCAGGCTGACCTGCTGCAGGACCTGAGCACCAGCGGGGTTATTGATGACAGGGCATTTGCAGAGCTGCGCCAAGCCACAGACTTGTCTCTCCGTGCAACCAAGCAGATGGCCCGTGCTGTGGGCCGTTCTATGGCTGCCATGGTATCCACGGAAAGGCATCTGTGGCTGAACCTCACGAGCATCAAGGATAAGGATCGTGCTGTCCTCCTTGATGCCCCTGTCTCGCCTTCCGGCCTCTTTGGCGACGCTGTTAATTCCATCGGCGCTAGGTTTCGGGAGGCAAAGCTATATGAACAGGCCTTTGGGAGGTTCCTTCCCCGCCCTGCTCAAGAACCGGGACCGTCGGCCACCCAGCACCAGCCAGGTCTGGCCCCTATCAGGCGTGAGGTGCAGAAGGAGAGCGTGACCAGCCGCGCACCCCCTCATAAAGACTGGGGTGGGGCTCGCCGCTCTTCTCAAAAATCTGCCTCGAAAACACCGGATCTGAGGAGCTTCCTCTCTTCAAAGAAGAAGCCCTGAGGATCGTGCGTGGATTTTCGTCACAAAACAGGGCCTCCTCCCTGGCACTCCCAGGAGGCCGGTGTTCAATCCCCGCCACCACTGGTGTTTTGGGGAGCGCCGATCTCCAACGAAAAGTTGAGTGTTCGGATACTTCAGGATACCCAACACCTAACACCCCCCCATCCAGCTGAAGTGCCAAAGCTCGTGCCCCTTTCAGAGAAGCTGGCAGCGTGGAAACTACTGCCAGGCGTATCTCCTTGGGTACAAAGGACTGTAGCCACAGGCTACAGGATTCAGTTTGCACATCGTCCTCCGCGTTTCAATAGCGTGGTCTCCACTTCTGTGAAACCGGACCGAGCACATCTGCTGGCCCAGGAGTTACAGACTCTGCTGGGCAAAGGGGCCATAGAACATGTTCCCCTCCCAGATATTAGAGTCAGGCTACTACAGTCGGTACTTTCGAAGCTTACCAGTATCGGGTCCTTCCATTTGGCCTAGCTCTGTCACCACGCACATATACAAAATGCATGGATGCGGCTCTGGCTCCTTTACGATTCCAGGGCATCCGTATTTTGAATTACATAGACGACTGGCTGATTCTGGCCCAGTCTCAGGAGCTAGCGCTTCAACATCGGGATGTCGTCCCAGCCCATCTTCATTCTTTAGGATTGAGACTCAACGCCACAAAAAGCGTTCTCCTTCCTGTTCAGAGGACAACATATTTGGGTGTCACATGGGATTCGGTCACAATGCGGGCACAGCTGTCTCCTGCTCATGTCAAATCCATTCTCAACACCCTGAAGGAAATCAAGCTAGGCCAGAAGGTCACTGTTCATCACTTTCAGAAATCGTTAGGCCTCATGGCAGCTGCATCCACGGAGATACCTTTGGGCCTTCTGCACATGAGAGCGTTTCAGCTGTGGCTAAGAGCCAGGGAGTTTCATTCAAGGGCCAACCCCCAGAGGCTAATAAGGGTTACGCGCCGGGGGCTTCATACCCTTTCTATGTGGTTCAGACCCCGGTTTCTGACTTTGGGTCCCACTCTAGGCTCGCCTTGTCGTCGCAAGATGCTAACGACAAACGCTTCCCTCACGGGCTGGGGTGCGGTCTTGGATGGCCATCCAGCACAAGGGAGCTGGAGAGGTCATCTTCTCGTGTGGCACATCAATTGCCTCGAAATGATGGCTCTGTTTCTGGCCCTAAAACACTTCCTCCAGCAGTTGAGAGGCTACCATGTCCTAGTGCGGGTGGACAGCACTGTGGTAGTCTCAGACATAAATCGCCAGGGTGGACTGCGCTCACGCCACTTGAACAAGCTCGCGCACCAGGTTCTGCTTTGGGCACAGGACAAGTTCCTGTCCCTCAGGGCGATTTACATTCCAGGGCATATGAATGTAGGAGCAGACTTGCTATCCAGACAAGCTGTAAAACATGGGGAATGGAAACTCCACCCCAAAGTAGTCAGTCAAATCTGGGAAAGATTTTACGTAGCAGAGGTGGACCTCTTTGCCTCACAAGCGGCAGCACAATGGCCCCTTTACTACTTTCTGACTCCTCCAGCTCCCCTGGGTCTGGACGCAATGGCCCACACGTGGCCCAGATTACGCCCTTATACGTTTCCACCTATAGTTCAGCTCCCAGGAGTCCTGGCGATCTAATATCTCTCCTCGACGGCTCACCCTGGGTGATTCCAGTGAGGAGGGATCTTCTGTCTCAGGTGCAGGGGACAATACTTCATCCCCGGCCCAAGCTCTAGAACCTTCACGTTTGGCCCCTTAACAGGACCAACTAAGACATGCTGGGCTTTCAGCCAGCATAATTGAACCCATTTTAAGTGCCAAGGCTCCCTTCACTAGAAGAACTTATGCCTTCAAATGGAGTGTATTTGAAAATTGGTGCATGGCAAGACATGTGGACCCAGTTCACTGCCAGATGCTGGAGTTTCTGCAAGAAAAGTTGTCCTCGGGCTTATGCCCTAGTACTCTCAGAATGTACGTAGCCGCTTCGGCTTGTCACGCTCTGAATGATGGGGTTTCTGTGGGGAATCACCATTTAGTTGCCCGTTTTATTCGTGGAGCTAAATGGTTGAAGCCGCCCACTAGAGCGGGAGGTCCCTTCATGGGACTTAGCTATCGTACTCGAAGGCCTGGCTGACACCCCTTTCGAACCACTAGAGTCAGCGCCTGCCATGTTTCTGTCTCTTAAGATGTTTTTTCTTATGGCTATTACTTCTTTGAAGAGGATTGGGGATCTGCAGGCTCTGTCAGTCTCCCCATCCTGCCTAGACTTTGCCCCTGGGCTAGTCAAAGCTATTCTGCATCCTCACCCAAACTATCTTCCCAAGGTTCCATTCTCGACCATGCACCCAGTTGTTCTCAAAGCCTTCTGTCCTCCACCTTTCACAGCTCCGGAGCAGGAAAGACATCACTTACTGTGTCCAGTACGTGCTCTTCGGATCTACGTCCACCGCACTAGCCAGTGGCGTAAGTCAGAGCAGCTTTTTATTTGCCATGGGGGTCACAACCGGGGGGCGGCTGCCACTAGACAGACTCTGTCACACTGGGTGAGAGATGCTATTGCCCTAGCCTATGAGGCGTGTGGTCACACTTCGCCTCTGGGAATCAGGGCTCACTCAACCAGGGGCATTGCCTCATCGATTGCCTTGGCAAGAGGCGTCCCCCTGCAGCAGATGTGTGATGCGGCGGGCTGGTCCTCTCCACACACGTTTGTTAGATTTTATAGTCTGGATGTCAATGCTACTTCGGGTTCGCGGATCCTTGAGTCAGCATCCCAGAGCTAGGTCTGAGACCTCCTCCGCTTGTGCGCACACGCTACGGTAATTTCTAACTTACAAATTAAAACTTAAATGTTGATTTGATTTTTATTTGATTTTATTTGATCTTTATTTAGAACATAAACATATAAATAAATAAACAAGCAACAACCATCAAAAGGTTTGAAAAGGAGTATGAAGAAGCACAAACTTAATTAATTCTACCCATTTCAACTAGTTAACAATTAATCACAACCAATTCATACCACACATAATACACACACACACACACACACACACACACACACACCAACATACCCTTATCCATACACTTACACATACACTTTCACTCCAACTGTTATGTATACTAACTTTGTTTGTACCATATAATATACACCAATACAATACTATGCAGTAGGATTAACCTAAGTCAGTCAGCCTAATCCCTCCTCATGTCTGTACTTTTTACGGATCACCTGTATATCTCCTTGTAAACTGTTTTATATTTGAAGCCTGAAAAGCATTGATCACCACCCATCAACCAGTACACTGGTGAGAGGATTATGTCCATGTGTACCAAAGGCCATCCTGTCTGGTCCGATGCCACAGAAAAGCCAATCTGGCGCAACTTGCAGGAAAAAAGTCAATGCAGGTCACAATAGAAAGGCACCAGAACACCCAGGGCACCAAAGGGACCAGCTGGTAAAGAGCCCAAGGCCACTGACCCAGCCTTGAAACTCCCCAGATCCCAATCCAATTGAGCCCCCATGGGATGCTTCGGACAAGAAGTCTGATCTATGTAGGCCCCACTCCACAACCCACAGCACCCAAAGGATCCACTGCCAACGTCCTGGTGTCAGACGGCAAAGGCAGAGACCCTGTGGAGTCATGCGACGAGGGGCCAGTTCTGCCCTGGTGGCACAAAGCGAATACAAAGCCTAGGTGGTTTAAATGTTAATGCGTTTAATGTTATAGATAATCAGTGCATTTTTCAACCACCATCCTGCATCTGCTTTCTTATTCATGTTATTCAAAAAGTTTTTAGAAGTAGTTAATTAGGATACTGGTCCAAAACATTGCACTGAGTCTCCATTGACCCTGTGTGCACTAGTTAATAAATCAATCATCATAATTGTAAGTAATTAATCTTTTTCTTACAGTTCAGCAGGTTTCCACCCCCGGTCCTGGAGGACCACCCGTCCTGCACATTTTAATGTTTTCTCAGCTTCCAGCACACCACATTTACCTAATTAGCTAATTAACAGCCTTTTTATGAATAGAGTGGGTGTGACAGAGCAGAGAAAACACTAAAGTGTGCAGGACAGGGAGTCCGTCAGGACCAGGGATGGGAACCACTGTTCTGGTGAATGCCTTAGTATGAGGGCTGTACAGTAATTGAGCTACTGTAACTAGTATGTGCTGTGTGCATGTATTTCTGTTTATATTCTGACCTCACCTTAGTTAGCTCAGATGTAGTTTTATAAATGAGTCACTCATTAATGGTTGAAAGACATATGAGATACATTTTTATTTCTCAGAAAGGTATTAACCTAATACATAACTAAGCAAGTTAGCATGTGGTGTGTGCATTTACTTCTGTAATGCTGACTCACTATTAACCAGTCCTGCTAACTTCTATGCACGGAGTGTGAGACTCATGTAATCACTCATCTTCACACTCTTACTGTATGTCACACTATCATTTTCTCATGCTTTCATATTCAAAACAACTGTCTGGGAAAGACGTAAGCAACATCACTGAGTCAGTTCTTCACGCCTTTTATTTTGAAGCAAATCGCTTCATCATTCGTACATGCACACCAGGACTACATGAAATCACACACCAGCTGGAGCATTAAGAGGGAAACGCATGTCATTATTTACAGTGAAATAAAAATATTTGCATTGCGTAATCAGGTAGCGTAAGGTTTAATATTCATAGGAACACTTAAGCACTTAAACAAACACGATTAAGACTTTTTCTTTTCTTCTAATCTTTTTTCTCTTTACTTTTTTCTTTTACTTTCCCTTTCTTTTATATCAATAACACTTCTTTGACTGTACTTTCCCTATTCATTATTATTATTATTATGATCTTTGTTTTTGGCTTTCCTTTTTTTTTTTTTTAGGAGTTTTCATCACTAATGTGATTATTTTTGACTGCATGTCATATTCGTATCACATAATATATAATCCTTTTATTTCTGTTGCTATTCTGAAACATCATTTCAGGTTTTAGCAATACAAATGTCATTTATATGCCAATAAAGCAGCCTCTAAATCTCTTACTCTCTGCCTCTGTCATATCAATTAAACTATCGCAAATTAGCTAGGTAGGTTTATGAATTAGAATTTAAATAACAGAAAAAATAAGTGATTTCATATTTTTTAGAATAGTCATCAGTGTAAAGGATGTACATAAGCTAAGCTAGCTACAGTAGCATGTGATGTAAGTTTCTGTTTATAATGTACAATTATAACTGCAACAAAGTTACCTCAGTTGTCATTTATACACTTTTAATTATATTTTAAGCTTTTAATAAATATATAATATTAAATGTTAATATTTAAACTATATATTCTTTTAATTCACTTAATAATTAATGAATAAAAAAGCACTCAGGTTTTGATTTTGGTCAAATATCTTCTGTATTTTATGATTATGTGTTGGCTTTGCTTAGCTCTACTGTTTGCATGGTTACCTCATAAAAGACACAGGAAACTTTTTTTTTTTTTTTTTTTTTACAAAATATATGATTTCAGTTGATCAAACTTATTATTTCATTATTATGAAATTACCAATTTTGACTAGTACTCAGAAAGCAAATGGGATTAAATGCCGTTCATTTTCATATTTTGATCCGTGAGTCCTTAGAGAAGAAAAACTTACAAACGACACATTTATTGAAAAAAAAAAAAAAAAAAAAAAGCGACACCTAAAACAATAGACTATACTGCCAATTCACTGACATCTTAGCACCTTGCTCACATCAGCACTGTGGATGTCACTAATCTAGCCGCTTGTTGGAGCAGTAAATTAACGACCCTTTTTCCACAGATTGAAATTGCGATCTTATATTCACTTGGCTGGTGAGACTTGGTTTTTGCCGAGGGAAAAAAAAAAAAAAAAAAAAAACTACACCTTGACAAATATGAATGTTCAGCTGCAATCTCCTTGAAGATAAAAGAGCGTAACATTTGCCAGTAAGATGCTAACTGTGTTTGACAAATGAGCCTTGTTCTCTGTGAAGGCTGAGAGTAGATCCACTGTGTGTGTGTGTGTGTGTGTGTGTGTGTGTGTGTGTGTGGATTCCTATAAGACATTTGAAATGTAATGTTTTGCTTTTGACCTGACAAATTCTTCATATTTATTACATTTTTTTTTTCCCACTAGCATTTAAAAAGTTTAAACACATCTTTAACCTCATGGAAAATCTGAAATCTACTCATCCGAGAATGCATCAACCGGAGGAGGCTTGCCATTTACACACTTCAGAAAGTTTTGAAGCTTTAACTGATCAACTGGCTGATGCAAGACAAAACGTGACGATCACGGTAGACAGTCAGTCAAGGTAACGTAAAATGCTGAAGAAGCAGCTCAATATAGAATACGCTACAGTTTGATCTGGTGAAAAGAATATGAATAACCAGACTTGTTAAGATGCCATTCTGGGAATAGCTTTAGCCATTAACTTTAGCACCAATGGTGGCTCAGTTGGTTAAGGCTGTGGGTTACTGATCAGAAGGTTGGGGGTTCAAGCCTTAAGTCAGAGGTGAGTGTACATTAATGTGACTTGGTTAATGCTAATCAGATGTGTGTAAGTGCTAATCAGTTGGGTAAAACTCCAGTCAGAGGTGGGAAAGCGCTAGTCAGATGGGTTAACTCATCTACGCGAGAGCTTACACCCTCTGACTTGTGTTTTTCCCACCTCTTACTAGTGCTTAACCCCCAACCTTCTGATCAGTAACCCACAGCCTTAACCAACTGAGTCACCATTGGTGCTAGAGTTAATGGCTAAAGCTATTCCCAGAATGGCATCTTAACAAGTCTGGTTATTCATAGCACTCTTTGTAAGTCTGCCAAATGCCTAAATGTAAATGTTAAAACGTTAGAAGGTATTTCAGAAATGTAACAATGGCAGTTGTGTGAGTTTAGGCTTCAATAGTCATTGTCAGCATTACCAAGTCCAGACAGACTTCATGTACACATTTTAAATGTTGTCTGAGGATGCTTCACACTTTGGTTAGACCACCGCAGTCTTTACCTTGAACCAGTTCTGGGTTAGTATTTAGGGCATGGCTCATCACAGGTTTAAGAATTCCTTCCAAACTGTTGGGCAAGTGGATGTCACTTTTTTCAGACTAGAGCTGGGCGATACGCCCTATAAACTGAATCTCCGCTTTTTTTTTTTTTTTAATTCGATTTTGAATTATTATTTTTTTGCTTAAAATAAATACAAATAAAAAGCAGACAGTATAGGTTTTTATTATTATTATTTACAGTATTTAAGCAAAACAATATAACCAAACATGAACTGCTTATTTGGATTAAAAGTATATATATTAAATCACTTAAACAAGTTTGCAAACCACATGCAACAAATCAAACAGGAGCCTGACAGCATTTTACATGTTTTCTTTTTTTTAACTGTGTATCTGGGCATAATGTCTTTAGCGATATAACACGACACAACATCAGTAACGTCTTTCCATCAAGACCGCTCCTATCATATGAGATACAGTGGGGAAATGTGCTCACTGTTTTCTCCTGGCTTTTAGCCGGTGTTTTTTTCGCGCTGCCGCTTGTCTTGTTTAGCTCGCAGCGGCAAACACGACGCCGATTCAACAGTGCGGCTCTGTTCGAGGTGCGCGAGGAAATTAGACGTGCTCGAGTAAATTAGCTTCTTTTAGTTGCCACAAACTTCAGACAGAGTTTACACCGGGCTTCGGCTCGTTCAATGTGTAAAGTTGCGAACCCGAACAATTTCCAAACGACTGAAGAAATTGCGCCGCTGTTGGAAACGAGCTCTTTGGTTTCATCAAGTCACAGAGGGGGCGTCGCAGAACTACAGAATCTCGCGGTGCCGTACCAAAGTGAAACTGTAAAATTGATTTTCATTTTTCAAAAATCGACATAAACCATGAATTCAAATTAATCGAAAATAACGATGAAATCACCGAGCTCTATTTTAGACTTACATGTGTAGGACTTCAGCTCTGGTTCAGAGGTGAATCGACTCTTTAAGGATTCGGGTCAATTTTATTAAAACTGAATTAAAATTTATACTTTACACTTTCTTGACTAACCGTCCACCGTTTAGTACAATACAGTGTATCTTACCAGTTCTGCTTATCACGTGGCCACCGATGATAACAAAATCTAGTATTTAACAATTATGAGCAAGGTAACTTAGGATCTGGGCAAATGTTTAAACTCAAAATACAGGACCAGGACAACAGTTCTTTATCAAGAAACAAGAATTTATTTACTACACTACGATACCTGAAACTAAGCTATTAAACACACGCGCACACACACACACACACACACACGCATACTCATAATGCAGTTCAAAGGATGAAGGTTAACGTGATTTTCTAGTAATGTTCACTAGACCTGAGAGTCACAAGAGCAGAGCCTTGGGTTTAATCCTACGGGTTGTTATGTGAGCACCAATTCCAGCAAGGTATGAAGCTTTTGTTTGTTTACTTGCGTTGCTCTGCGGTCTTCCTCTGTGATTCGTGTTCGGTGTTAGGGAATCACGGCGTTGCTGATTGGTGCTCTGGCGCTGTGATGACGTCTCTCTGGGAAGCCCTTCGCTGATGCGCTGGTGGCTCGGTTACTGACGGCGGAGCTCTGACGCTTCTTCTAGCGGAGCCTTTGTGGCGGATTTGAAGTTCTGGCGCGAAGTTTCGTGACGCCGTGGAGATCAGATGGCCTGTTAGCTTGCGGGTCAGACGCAGGGCGAGAGTCGACGGTGGACGAGCGACGAGAGAGAGAGCTTGCTGCAGATGTGCAGATGGTCAGTCGTTGGATGACGTTGGAAGACGTGACGTTGGAAGACATGACGATGTGCTCGGACCGTGGCGTTTTAACCCTTTGTGTTATCGGTCCATCCCACGAGTGATTGTTCCAATCGGAGGGGGTTGCGGGATTAGCCCCGCCTCACGTGTTTCCTCCCCTTGTGCATACATTAGGCCAGGTTATATGGCCATCACGTGGTACTTATCCGGTTGGAAACTTTTAATACCTTTATAAAATAACTTTACACATGCTCTGTTCATGTTACTAGTAATTCATGTACGTAAGCATTCCTTGAATAGGATAAGCTTTCTGTAGATACCACACATCCCATATGTCACACATTCATTCATGCCTTCATCTAGTTAAAAAGACTTTATAAATGCTGGTTAGACAGGTAGAGTAAACCGAGGTACATATAGACATTAAACATGATGGGTAAATATATATAGATGATATGATATAATAGGACATATATAGATGTCAGTTTGCCCCATTGGTATACTTTTAGAGCTGATCGGCAGCAGTGTCTCTGCCATGTGTCCCTTTGTTCGTGGAAAGGCCTGGATCTGGAGGTCAAAAGGAGTATCAGTGAATTTAGGTTAGGGAGGGTGTTTTCCCCCACTCAGAGGTGTAAAGATGTCTCCCTTGTTTACCAGATGCCCAATTTACACGGTTGGATTTCGAGGTCTTTGGGCTTTCACAGCTTCCAGGTATGGCAGGTACTCTTCTCCAGGGCCTGTTACGAGTCCTGCTTCCAGATAAGAGTGGGACTGTATTGTCCCAGAGGACAGATAAGCGGAGGAGCTGGAGTCATGTAGTCTACTAAAAGGGGCCCCCCTTGGGGTGCAATAGAGCGATAGCCCATTCTAGGGCCTGTTCATTCCTACACATGTTTGATTGGCTCATTACCAAAAGAATACTGATAACTTTGCAGCTTTCTGAGTGATGTGATGTACATATAGCAGTGTAGTCTCCCCATTACGAAACTTCTAGAAGTATGCATGCAGCGGGGGGAACAGATTGCCCTACACATGATGTGGACTGCACCCAAGATGGCACAGAATTAGATCTCTGTACTTAAACAGCTTTCACATTGCACCCAAGGTAGCAAATTGTCAGAGCAGAGGGCACCAAGTCCATTATTTTGAAAGAGAAAGATTAAAGCCCAGGATATTTTATGACCAGTTTAATACCATGGCTGCTGTTTGCTGAGCTTCCAGCATCTGAGATGAATCAACATCTATAATTGACACAGCATGATGTTCTGGTCTGAACTCATCAAGCTGGTCAGGAGAGATAACGCAGTTGTGTGTCTGATAAACTGGCCTCCAGGTCCCGATTGTGATTTTGCAAGTAAACAATTCCATGCCAAACACATCCATGAAGGCAAATTTCCAACAGAAAGGACGAGGCAACAAGGACCAGCGAACCATTCTCTCTATATAATGATCCTCTCTATATAATGATTGCAAATCCACGGATGTAACAATACTCATTCATTCATCTTAAGTAAGAGCTTTTTCTCTGTGGATCCAGAGCCATCACTGGGTGTTGAATGAAAAGCAGTAATGTGTCAATCATGCTGCTGTTGATGGTGGCTCTAGAACAGGTAAGGTGTTGCATCAGTAGTCCTTACCTTTGGATTCAACAACAGACCCTGGAGTCCTTTTTGCAATTTAAAGGGTTTCCCTTTGTCATCGGATATAAAGAGGTTCGCTGGAATGATGCCTTTTCTGGTACCATTCTTTTAGGTAAACCATGATTTGTTATTGGATGGAGTTTTCCAAAAGCTCTGTTTTCAATGACCCAAACTGAGTTTGCATGTAGATGAAATGCCAAAACTGCAGATAAAAAAAAAACCTCTGTTTTTAAAACTACCCAGCTAGTGACAACATGGCTTATAACGGCCCACAAAACTCGTGATTACTAACCTGCAACACCTGTTTTCAATCACACAGCACCTATTTAAAGAGACTATAATCCTTAATTCACTGTGTTTCAGCCTTAGTCTAACATGGCTAAGTCATGGGGTTTTTTGTTTGTTTGTTTGTTTGTTTTTTGACATTTCGTTTCTGACCCCAATTCTTGCTTATGATATTCTGATTAAAGCTTGGCCGACTCGACCGGTATGATTTTGATTCAGCCTAACATTTTGGATTCTATTGTTGAAAATAATTAAAACAAAACAATGCACTTCCATTCATCAAAGTATCCGACAGCTGTGGTATATTTAGGCCTCCATGAAGTTCGAGCTTAGCATAGTGCAGGAGCATTAATTTTAAGATGCGAGGGTGACTGCGTGAGAAGGACAAGGTGGTAAAACATGGGTTACAGTGTTTGTTTACAGATATTAAAATAGACATGAGCAGACCATATAAACAGAATGGACACCAAAACCAAGACACAAGGAGACGTTCCTGTGCTCAAACCAAGGGAGGAACATACATGGGTGGAAAGACCCACCAAACAGGCTAACACAAGGTTATATACAGTACGATAACAATGTGACAGGAAAACAACTGGCTATATACAAACAGTAGTCTAATAAACATGTGGCTATGCACAATAGCAAGCTAACAACCAAACACATATGTTCCCAAGACAAACCAAAGGCTTCCATTTGGCCTCAATAGGCTGCTTCTAAACTGATAGTTCCGCCTCTTTTGTGTCCTAAAGCGATGACTGACTGCTGTTGTTAATTAATTTCCTAATGACATCTGCCTTAATATAAGTTCATCTCATCAAGCACTATGATGAAACTGTCTCTCATGAAGAAGCGAGACCAAACCTGAGCTCTGCTGCAGAGGAGAAGTTCACAAGTTCAGAAACCACCAATTAACAACCAGCACCTCAGATTAGAGCCGTTATGAAGCTTCACAGAGCAGAAGCAGCAGCTATACATCTCAATATCAACTTCACAGAAGATTATTGTGTCTTTTGTTTTCATTATTTCATGACATTGCACTACAGTACCCAATAACATTTGTTTTAAATTTTTCAATGTAGAAATTTTGGACATAATGCATAGCGATTTAAACCTAAACAAATCACAATCAAGTTTTATTAAGTGGAACAAGATTCTAAACTAACATCTAGTGAAACTTAAAATTATTCACAAAAAAAAATACCTTTTCCGGGGAGCACCAGCAAGGCACAGCCTACAATCAATCATTTCTTATACCTGTTCATTCAGCCTACAAATATATTACAAAATGAATCATTCAAAGATTAATTGTGCGAATAATAATAAAATCAGATATCACTGAGAAAAAGAAAAACAAAACAAACAAAACAATGGAGTCTGGGTGAGAATTCAGTGAGCACTTGCAGAAAGCTCGATATTTTTTTCTTTTCTTTCTGAGCTCAGCATGAGATGAATGAATGAATGAGGGAGGGATGAGAATAGATTGAATCCATATAGAGAGCACTCTGAGTTCTGTGCCTGAGATTGAACGGAGGTGATTGAACAGTTATGGATGATTTAGAGCATGACGAGAGATATTTGGAAACTTAAAATGAGATGTGTGTATCGTTTTGAGACTTTGTGCATATATTTATTTTTCTGGAGAGAGAAAAAAAGGAATGAAATGAGGAATACACCATAGTATCGATTTGGTTTTACACAGTCTAGGAGACATAAATGATAGATTTACTGTATGAAGAGCTTTTGATGTTTAATTTTTAGTTTTATTCTTTGGCTCCGGGAAATTTCAGACCAGCATGAAACAGTGTTGTGTCGAGAAGATAATGTTGATTGTATACACTAATTCATCATTCCGTTGAGAGACGTCCGTTGTGATACTTGACCAGGGTAGATCTGGAGTGCCGTGAAGGCGGAACAGCACTTCATGTTGTTGGAGGTGCGTCTTCTGTTTGGTCTCTGCTTGTTTATGCATGTGCTTTGTTTGGTCGATTCTATGCCAGGGTTTCCTCTATGAGTGATGTACTTTTTTTTCTGCAAAGCTACCGGAATGGCAACTTCATGACCACTTTCTGAGCTTATCTCTGTACAGGAAGTGCTGAAGGACTTCGATTGGGAGTTTCGTTCAGACTTCAGACCAGATAATCATTCTGCCTAGCTGTTGGAGTGTGGGGTCTCAGATTGTGTGTGTGTGTGTGTGTGTGTTTTTTTTTAGTTTGTCATGCTGTGTTGCTCTGTGCTTTTCCTGGTAGAACGTGTCAGCCAGGTACATGTGTTTTTTTCTTTTTTTTTTTGTAGTTGTATTTCAGGAATCCCAGCATCTCTGTATGAAGATCAGACAGTTCTCAGATTCGGCCTGCTTCGTCAGCTTTGGCTGTTTGGTAGGAGCTGTTTTCCTGTCTTTAATCATACCACATGAGCCTGTCACTTATTGCCTCGTACTGTATGTTGATTTACTTATAGAGATGCAACGTTTCATACAACCATATATATGGGGTTTTTGTTTTGTTTGCGTCCACCATGCACGCCATTTAGACGCCTTTTTGACTTCCTCGGAGCATTAATTATCAGACATAAACTGGGCATGAGGGCACAAGTCTACAGTATTTAGACTAGCAAACATATCAGTAAATGTATTTGGAGATGGTGGAGTGGGCGGGGCTAGGGGGGCTTAGTGTGAGAACACACTTAACTCCACATGGACAATTATGGATGCTCTGGAAGGAAGCAACATCACCCGAATTTATTTTACAGGGTTTGGCCATCCATAGTCAGTCTCTGAAAACGGAACAGGATGAACCTTTTTATTCGTTTTAACCAGTTTAAGAACGTTATCCTGGAGTCGGAACAAATGAGAAACGTTAAATATTGATTCAGCTCAAAGCGGAATTGTTTCAGAGTTCAATACTTATTACAGCTAATGTTTTTTTTTTTTGTTTTGTTTTGTTTTTTTCCCCAGGGACATACAACAGACCATGGCATTTTAGCTCAGCGTGGCGCGGTTTAGCTGGAAATGGACAGGAACACCCTATAAGGAGCCCTGCTGGGTTTCCCCTGGGTGTTCGTGAAATCTGTCCTGAACGCCAAGCAGAGATATTGAGATTGGGTCCGGTGTTTAGACGAGGCCTAAACGTAAAGAGCATCAAAGAGAGACGAAAATGTACATTGTGTTCAAAATAGGAATACTATTTAAAAATGACCAATATTAATAATAAGGAATATATTAAGGAGGAGCGTGTGCAATGCTAAAAGCTACACGCTGACGTTCTCATTCAGTGCATTAAAAGTCATGCGTTTGATCATGTCCAGGCTGACATATGAGGAAATGGAGCACAGTTTGGAACCTGAATGCTAATCTGTCTCACTCGTGAGATCCTGCTGTAAACCTGCCTCTGTCCTGTCAGTCACTCAGAAGCCGCTCCCTTCCTGCTGTCAGATCAACAGTCACATTGTCACATAACCTAGCAGGGGTAGTTGGCGGGGGTAATGGGGCCATCTCCGACAACAGCAAATTAATTTACACACACACACACACACACACACACACACACACACACACACACACACACACTGTGTAAGGGACGTGTATGAATAATTTCTTAGCTGAGATTAAAGCAGTGCTGTCAAAACCAGCTCCTGCCCGTGTCACATCAGCATTTTTTGAGATCATGAAAGGCCGTAATTAAAGTCTAGTTCATTAGTTAGTTAGATAAGTAGTCCATTATTTTTTAAATAATCTATCAATGAGCAACAACAATCTAGGCAATTATATATATATATATATATATATATATATATATATATATATATATATATATATATATATATATATATATATATATGAATGTACAGTACTGTGCAAAGGTGTTGAGTCAGCGATCATTTCTTGCTTCCAAAGAAACAGACTTTCTTGTATTTCTAATGTATTCTTTTTTTTTTTTTTTTTTAATAATTTTTTTTTTCCCCGATTTTCCCCCTAATTTAGTCGTGTCCAATTCCTCCCCGTCACTAGGGGGCGCCCACATTAAAGCTACTACTACCACTCAGCCGGGAGGGCTATAGACTAGAGGGCTAGAACACTATCACGTGTTTCCTCCGAACCACCCTG
This sequence comes from Clarias magur, assembly GCA_013621035.1. Lineage (NCBI taxonomy): Eukaryota > Metazoa > Chordata > Actinopteri > Siluriformes > Clariidae > Clarias > Clarias magur. The sequence goes on along the minus strand of QNUK01000074.1, from coordinate 2,176,996 downwards.
ACGCCAGCCGACCGCATCTTTTCGAACTGCTCGCTCGCGCACCGTTGGGGGCGGAGTCACACACTCGGAGGACAGCTATCCGCTCCCTCCGCTGCGCGAGCTCACAGACGCCCCTGACTGGCTGTAGAGCCGTGATTAATGTGGGAGCACTATGTATCTCTCATCCCTCCCCTCTGAGAGAGCTCGGCCAATCAGCTCTCTCTAGACCTCCGGCTGCGAGAGGTTACATTCTTGAGAAATAGTTCTCCAGGCTTCCTGAAAGACTTTTTGTGTCTCATTTTCAGTCCAGTCCCTGTACCTAACCAATTTCAGAGGATTTTGTTGTTGTTGTTGTTGTTGTTGGTTGAGCCGCACGTGACTTATGAAACATTCTAGCATTGGAAAAAAAAACACAACAAACGTCTGACTTAAGGCATAAACCAGTGAGAAACAGGCGCAGATGATGACAGATGATCAGGAGGTGATTAGCATACTGCTGATGCTGAATGCTGAGTGGTTGGAACAGACGAGAGGGGACATGAGGTCGCTAGATAAATAATATATATTTTTAAATTTTATCTTTTGGCACTTTGTAGCCTGTCGCAATTCCCTGTTCCCATTTCTTTGCAATTCAATTGTGATTAAAGTCAATATGAAAAGATTGGGGGGGGGGGGTCTCAAGACTTTTGCACAGTACTGTCCTCTATTTCTTTGTTTAATCACAAACAGTATTATGGAGTGCCAGCTTTATCCAGTTACCTGAAGAATTATGCAATTTGTACTGTTTTTAAAGTAATGGTATCAGAATACAACTTTTTTTTTTTTTTCATTTTTAGGATTTTTAACAAGCAAGTCTTTCTCTGGGACCTATTAATTTTAAGCTCATTTATATTGTATCCATATATTCTCCTGGCAAACAGTTTAAATGAGTATATTTGTTAAAAGTAAACAGAGCGTCTGATTGTATCTGCTTGGGGACCCGAATTCGGAGCTGAACCGCTCAATATTAAAATTTGCCTTTGAGGACATTTTCTTGATTTGTCTGATTCATCATGTAAATATCCCAGATATGATCAAGGCCCTGTAAACACATCCGTCACTGACTCCTGAACCTCATATAAAGCAAAGCAAAGCTGCTTCTCAGGAGAAATATGACTCGGTACCTTTATCCCTTTAGATTTTGTGCCGATAGCTCAGAATAATGTTGTGTGAATCAGATAACCTGTAACATTCATCATCTAGCTTCTCCTTAAGCAGCAGGCGTCCAGACCTGGGCCAGGTGGCACTGTGTGTTGTGTGATTATAATGGAACATATCTGCTCAGTCAACATAACAACGATGCTAATTTGGCTAATTAATAATGTCCTCCAATCACACATGTGCAGAAGCAAGTACTGTCAGGCTCCGTGGTGGGCTTGGTGGATCCAAATGCAGAACGTGGAGAGGGAAGAACTCGGGCTAAGCAGTGGTGTCACTGACTGTAACTGGAGAGTGGCGGCTGTAACGTGACGAGGCTGGTCTTGGTGGGGATGGTGCTCCGCGCTGCGGTGGGAGCCGTAGTGTGCTCGCTGGTGAAGCTCGAGTAGCGTGAACTTGGTAGGGCGTGAGGACTGACTCGTGGTTGTAGAACAAGCGAGGGTCGAAGCCGGAGAGCTGGGGGGGGGGAAAATCCGTGATCCAAATCCGTAGTCGAGGAAACAGGTAAGCGCCCAATGATCAGAAATCCTAACAAGGGTAAATCCAAAAACGTGAGGCAAAGGCATAGTCAATGAACAAAGCGTGGTCGGTAACTTGGCAGACTGTGACGAGACAGGACGCGGGAATATTGGGCTGGTAAGGCACTCAATAATCTGGCAACAGGAGGTTGTTTGTGAGCAAGTTAAATAGAGCAGAGCCGTGATTGAAATGAGCAACAGGTGTGTGGAGAGCAGAGAGTGAGCCAGTGAGATCAAAGGAGTGGAGTGGAATCTGGAGCGGAAGTGAGCAGGTGAATCTGACGTGACGTGACAAGTACAAGGAATCATGACTGTTATTTTGAGCTTGTGTCCACTTTGAGGTTATTTACATACCATATATTCATGTGACACACTTTGCATGTCATTTACATTAAATGTACCATCATTTCATTTAAGCATTCCAGGAGCAAGCCATCAAAAAGTAGCGATTCTAAGGAAGAACATCACTTTAAAGGTGAATGGAATGGGGAATGGGGGGGAGAAAATCAGCCATAAGTGAGGTGTCTACAGTTGCTGAAAATAAAGATGGTTCAAAACCACCACATGATGAAATGAAAACAAAATCAGCTATTAATATAAGCGGGCTGACTATCAGGAGGACAAGAGATTTACTGAGAGGGCCGCTTAACAATTGGGCAGATAACACACATGGAATTAAAATAGACAAAGGCGGGGCAGGGGTAGGCCTTGATCAAGGCCCTTAACCCTCAATTTCTCAGATGTATAATGAGATAAAAAAAAAAAAAAAAAAGTAAGTCACACTGAATATGGGTGTCTGTCAAATGCCTAGGTGTACAAAAAAAAAAAAAAAAAACGCAGTTGAAAATCTGTTGGTATGTGAGTTGGTAGTATTGGCCAAGAGAGTTGTGTGGTTACAGAGAGGATTGGCATAAACTGCTTTACGTATCCCTGCTTGGTAGCCAGTCAGACATCAGTGATATCAGTGGCGTCATTAGGGATATTAGCCCCGATTCTTTTTTCATTGACCTGGAGGTGTTTTATTGCAAAGTATCAGGCAGACGTAGAGAGTTACACAGCAGAACTTTACTTGAATTCAGCATCTCAGGGAAAGGAGTGGGAGTAATTAAACATTGCACACAAAAATGGAAAAGGTGTGCCCAGGTGTCAAGAAAAGATCCAGTTATAAAAAAAAAAAATCTATTTAGCTTTCTTAGCTATTTCAAGAAGAAAAATCAAGTTTTATCCCAAGAGCCATGAACACACTTAATCAATCCATTCAGTGGCCCCCGTCAAAAATGCAGCATTTACAATTATAACTACCTTAATGTAATTTTGTACGTCTCTCTCTTTTTCAACCTAGTGTTTCTTTTTTTTTTTTTTTTTTTTTAGAGTATAGAGGTTACACGATAGTGAATTGAAACTTGACGCTCAACTTAACGCTGGGGTTAAGACTAATTTTTTTTTTTCAGTTGCGTCAGCTGGTAAAGGCCTTTTCCCTTGCACACAATGATTTTGAGAGAACAACATAAAAGTAATAATAACGTATTTGTGAGGTAGAATTAAAACAGCATTATAGTTCAATATGACCCGCCATTTGGATTGAATATTTTACCCATTTTGCTGGGTTAAATAAATAACCCAGCATGTAGTTGGTCCAATATTTATCCAGCAGCTGGGTTGAAGACAACCCAAACTGGGTTCTTTTTAACCCAGCATTTTTTACGGTGTAATAACCTACTAATTTCTTTACTGAGGATGGTCCTGCTGTTGACGGGGATACTTGTATGCACATGGTGTTTCCACTGATATGTGTGGTCACTGTAGAAAATCTAAAACGAAATACACTGATGATAGTGCAAGTAACAAAACATACTGTAACGGTGTAAATAGATATTCCTCTATTTAATACATTATTAAACTATACCATCCTGAATCAGATCCAAATCAATGTTTATACGTGTACAAATATAATTTCATTTAGTTATGAGCCTATGTATTATAAAGTCTTCTGTAATTAAGTCTTTATTATGTTTAAATCCAACACCAAGCACTAATTAACTGGACCTTCTCAAACACACCCTACACTTCCGTTACCCCACATCTCTGAATATTGATTTACTGTATATGTCCTTCATTTGCACATAACCTGTCTTGGACTTTATGCCAGAGACAATCACACTGCTGCTGCCACTGACTGCTTGTTTATAGTCATATTTCTCTCATTCCTAGATTCCTATACTATTTTTATATATGACTTAAATTTTGTTTTAAGTAAATATAACATAATAGTTACTATATTCTATATAATAAAGTTTTATTTAAAGTTTTTATTTTATTTTGCTTTGAATGTAATCTCTCTCCCTATAGTAAAATGTTTTTATTGCAGCTTTTGTCTTTAGTATAATTGTATTTTTCAGTATAAAAGGCCAGTCACAGAAAGCATTTCACTTGTACTCACTTGTATGGTTGTGTATGCGACAACGAAAATGTGAAATTGAATATGAAATCTGTTTAACAGATCAGGATAGCTGTTAGCCAACTTGTTAATCTGTATTGTTTTCTGATCTGGGAAAGTAGCAAAACGTCCTGTAGCTCCTATAATTATTGATGATGTTGATCCTTATGATATTATAAAAGTTAACATTTTACGATAGCATGCTTTAACTTAAACACACTGCAGTCAGAAGTATTTAGATACACAAAAGATGGCACACTAATGATTAAGAAAACTGATGGTGGAATTTTTTTGGACTTCCTGATTTTTTTCCGATGAACTGCTAAGCATTAATATGGTGCTTAGCATGCCTCTGACAAAATGTATGGTTAAAGTGAAATACCGTGTCGCTACAGTACATAAGGGCACTGAAAAAAAAAAAAAAATGGACAGGCCGCAGGGTAACAATTGCTTACAAATTGCTCTACATTGTGCCGTATGGTTACCTGCAGAGATACGGGTGATAATCAGTGTTGTGCGATGCGTGGTATTATGTACAGTGACTCTGTAAAGGTCTTGCGCGAGCCCTCATTTCTTCATATTTTGCTTCTAACAAGCCAGACTTCCCCCCAATAGAAGACATTTACGTTTGTGGTTGTAATGTGACAAAATGTGATAAAGTTCAAGGGGTATGAAGACTTTTGCAAAGTCCTGTAAAAACAAAAACAATGAAGGCATCAGATGACGACAGATGATCAGGCTGGTGAGCTAAGTGGTTCCAACATACGAAAGGGGAAAATTAAGTTCCTGCTGAGCATTACAAAGTAACGTGTTAGAGTACTCGGAGTAATCTAACGTGTTAGGTCCGCCATTCAAGTAATCAGATACTTCGGAAATGTAATCCGTTATTCAAACAATTTCTGTAATCCGTGAGCCAGACAGCAGTCATTCCCACCTTATACCTTATACCCCTACAGTATCTCACTTATGCGGTTTGACTATGTGAGGGCCGACGCTCAGAAAGATGGAAACCTAATCACAACGCCGAAACTCTCGGTGAATCATGATGAGCCGTACTTACGGCCACCGCGCGAAACCGCGTAGGTGAGATAGGGGTATTAGTAGTTAACGGATTATGGGCCAAACTTCACTGAGTGATGATGGTAGAATAATTATAATCTAGATCTTGACTAAAACAACATGAATAAGGAAGCACAAAGGAGTTTTCATTTTCTGCAACGGAAAAGTACTCGAACTAGCTACTTTTATCAGAAAGTAACGCTGTAATGTAACGGATGACTTTGGAATATATTTTGGAATGTCATTAGTTACTTGAAAAAGTAATGTCCCCCAACACTGCCGCTGAGGTTGTTACATAAGCAACCAATTTTTGTTTTGTATATTTAGACAACTTTGCGGTTTAATTTAAGTTACATAACTTAAACCTCAGTTACAAATATTCTTACGAACGACGGGTTGCCTTAGAACCTTCCTACAGCCTACATAAGACGATCTTATGAACATGTTTTGTTTTATGGTGGTCATACTTTCTATACAGTATGTGCAACTTACGGCACTCTCAAGTAGTCTCAGGTTGGAACATCTCCTGTCTGTCCTGTCTCTGCACTTTTTGTGGAAGAGTAATAAACGTTTGTACTCGAGTACAAGCATTGTTACTTCCGTGAAATTTCACTGAAGTACAAGTAAAGTTATCATTATAAAAATGTACTTAAGTGAAAGTAAAAAGTAGCTGATTGAATTTTTTTTTTTTTTTAGAGTAAAAGAGTTAGGGAGTTACTTTTTTAACAGTGGGATGGTGGATTATAGTGCAGCTCAAAAAAGACAAGAGGATATAAATCTCAAACTAGTTGTTTTCAATTGAAGGAACACCTTTGCAAAATAAAGCTGTTGCCTTTCTTGTGCCTGAAATCAAAGTGGTCGCTTAAATATGATGTGACGCTCTGCCGACGGAAAAAAAAGAGCTCAGAGCCAAGAATAACGTTCAGCAGAAAACCTTTAGCGTCACAAAATGATAATACAAAACATAAAGTAAAAGTAAATAAAAGGGTAAAAAAAAGAATAGAGCGTTTCGGGGGTGAGCAGCACACCTGAGCTCCTACTTCGTTCTCTCCTTCTCACACACACACCTCCGCAGCGCACACACTAGGGGAGGGGCGCAACTCTTAAAAAGGACAGGTCATACATACAGTACATAATGTGGTATACAACAGAGTAGTGGCCATTACAATGCATACACTGTTCGTATGGGTATATGTGACTGCAGCTTTAATTCAATTTGCTATACAGAATCACCAGCTGCAGATAATTGGGGGTAACCAAGACACAGCCCGGTAAGCCACAATCTTACTCTAGACCTAACATTGTAGTAGAAGTAAACTGTTATTATTAACATCTAGTTGTATTCCAGTGGATATATATATATATATATATATAAATGTAGTACACAAATTTTTAATAGCTGTAGTTTGTAGAAATTGTTACCCTTTATTGGAAACATAGAACTCCATAAATACACATACATACTGTAAAAGTAGGAAACAGCAAAATATTACTGATTTTGAATCCTAACATGAGTCACATCTATGGGTTTTGAGTATAATCATATAGCTTTAGCTAAATTTAGGGGATAAATGTAATAAAAGATTTGTCAATTGTAATGAAAAACTAAATGAATGAAGATAGGGCTAGGAAGCTCAGTGTTAAAAATGACCAGTCTATGGAAATCAAGCTGGCTAGATTATTATTATTATTATTATTATTATTATTATTATTATTATTTGTGCTACAACATTATCTGAATTTCTCAGCTTGCTGTGGAATTACTATAAAGAATAATATAAAATAGACAAAAAAAAAAAAAGATGACCACAATAATCCCACCAGTTTTATAATTGCAGTATGTTAAGTCTTCTTAAACGTAGAAATATTCTTAATAAAATTAGAAAATTTTAGAAAAGAAAATAGAAAGAAAAGTGACACAAGGTTCTAAAATGCTATTCAGGGGGGAAAAAATCATTCTTTGATGTTGCATATACAAATGCAGGACAATGTTTTTTCCTTGCTTGTTAGTAAGCTGGGGTTGTGAAGGCACCCTTAGAGCAGAAAGAGGGTTAAGGGCTTTGCTCAGTGGCCCAAAACTGGCAGCTTGACAGTGCCTGGATTTACACTCTTAACTTTCTGATCAGTAGTCCAGAGCCTAAGCTGTTGATGCACCACTGCCTTAAGTGAATGAGTGTATTTATTGCAAACTGTTTAAAAACTTTTCATAACATGGGTGTATCATGTCCTACACACAATAATGCCTAAATAGCACTTAACACAATTGGTGTAAAGACATTGTAGTATACTATTTGAAACATAATTAGACTTTTTCATTCCTATTACTGTTTAAATATTTTTTTTTATCCTCTATAGCCTCTATTTATATGATTTCCAAGGCAACATAAATAAACTCAGTAGCATTATTTCTCAAATTTGTTTCTCTAAAATAAAAATAACAAATGAATTTAAAAAATGACCCACTGTTAAGTTACAATTAAACCACATAAAACAAAGGTGCTGAATCTTCACCGCATGCTGTCTGACTTTCACAAACCCATTGCTAAACTTAAGCAGGCTTTATTACAGGCTTTATTTATTTATTCTCAACTCTGATTGGTCAGAAGTTTGAATTGATTACATTAAAAAATCAGCTTTAAAAGTTCATGCAAACAGCAATGAACTGTAGACAGACAGAGACAAATACCTAAGAAAGGATAAATACAGTAACATCACTTGGTGATGAAAAGGATGTTACTGTATTTATCTTTTCTTAGGCATTTGTCTATCAAAAAACAGCATTTTTTGCTGTTTGCATGAACTTTTAGATCTGATTTTTTTTAAATGTAATAAATACATTTGATTACACGATCATGGTTACATGGTTTGATTAAGAAATTGTAAGTTAATTCTAGTTTAAATAATTGTTTCCAGCTGGAAAGGATGTAACTGTGATTTTTAAGGGTGACATTTTTAGGCATTAGACCTTAAACATTATTGCACCAAGCAAAGAAAACAGCTAAGGAGGTGGCTGAAATGACTAGAAGTGCATAAAGAACTGGTCAATACATTATTAAAACTTGGTTGGATAGTGCTGAACCATCAACTACATGGAACACATGAATGAGGAAAAAATAGAGAGCAGAAATCATATCTATCTTAAATGCTGAAAGTAAAACCATTTCTACCCAAAATGTGACAAAAACTCAAAGAAGTGTGGCTAAGCAGCCGTGTGGCTGTAAGAAAAACATTTGCTAGTGTTTTTTAGAAAAAAAAGGCATCAATTTGCTAGACAGCATAAAGATTGGACTTTGGAGCAATGGAAATGTTATGTAGACTGATGAGGTCAGATTGACCCAATTGCAGAGCGATGCGTCACACATAGTGCACACCGTACAGGGGCGGCCCTGGGGCTGTTGGCTCCTATGTGAGTTCTTGCTTTGTAATGTGTATATTAGTTTTTCAATCACATGGTGCTGATCTGTGTTCCTGATCCACAGCTCACCAGAATCATTTGTCAAATAGAGGCTGTTACACGATTAGTAAAAAACTGAACAATATGAAAGAGAGCTTGTGATAGAATGTATACAAATAGTTTTTTTTTTTTTCTGATTTAGAAAAAATGATCAGTAAACGTGATCCAGAACACAGGGGAATCATTCACCCCACGCCTCAGGAGGTAGTCTTGTGATCTGGGATTACCTCATTTGGTCAGGTCTAGACTAGAAGGTCTTCACTAGAAAAGTGAAGTCAGCTGATGACCTGAATGTACTGAATGACCAGTGTATCAGATCTATGGATTTTTTTATTTCCTTTACCTGTGGCACACACACATTACAGAATGATAATAAGAAAAAAAAAGTGAAACAGTTGTTCTGAAAGCATGAGGAATCTTTTTCGCACATGAATTACCCACCACATAGTCCTGACCTTAACCTCACTAAAAGTCTAGTCTGTGGGGCGAGGAGAGTAACCTCAGTCAACTGCATACATTCTCTCCTACTCACTGGCACATGCCACCGCCCCCGTCCTTTTATAGGGAGCGGTCGACAAGTAGACGGTGGAGGATTCGCTGCCGTTAATGCCGGTGAGTGGCGGCGCCCCACCCACTTATATACACCTTTTGTGCTGTCCGAGGTACTGAACCGGTATCTCTTGCCTTTTCCATTGGATGAGGTTAAAGCTGGTTTATTACGCACAGAGCGCACTGGCTATGAGCCCGTTGCCACAATCATTTTATCCTAAATAGAACTCCAGCGTGTTTAAATACAGTTTTTAGTGAATGATGCATTTATCCTTTCGTCCATTGGCATTTATTTTGTCATCAGTAACATATACTGTAGACTTACTGTAGCTCTACTTATCTCTACTCATTATGCTTTTATTGAACTGGCTTTTTTTTTTTTTTTTTTTTAGGGTGCAAGCTAAAAGAGGCTGGAAGAGGTCTGGGATTAGGAGAATTGAGAGGCGATAAGTGTTAGAGGTGACTTTCTAAAAGGCTTTTCATGCTGTGAGCAGCAGAATCTTACACATTAAAACCCCAGAGTCCCAAACTGGTCTGTCGCTTTCTCTAGCAGTGTCACACGAGTGCTTTATGTTGGATTATTTTGCTCCCTACACTTTTCCTCCAGACTTAGATTTGACACATAATCCACATCTATATATATAAATAACTGCACACTTCTTTATTTGACAGTTTATGCTTTGTCTGCCATGAATCTTTTATACTGTACTTTTTATATTATATTTGTACATATTTATATGTAAAGTAATATTTTTTTATATCACTGGACACTTGTACTATTTCACATCTTGTGTGACCAAGTTTTATTTGATTTCATTTGCAAGGTTTGCTTTTTTATATAATAAAGATCCCTTATGTAATTTCACATCACTGATTAAAAGTTAAAAGCATCAAAATGTATTTTAACCTGTTTTGCCCAATTGACAATTGTCTGGCATGAACTTAATGCAATGCAGTTTTATTTGTATTGTGCTTTTAACAATAAACATTGTCGAAAAGCAGCTTTAAAGAAAACAACAATTATACTGATATAAATTAATAAAGAAACAAAAAAGTGGGTAAAGCCAGAGGCAATGGTGGTAGGAAAGACTCCCTGAGACAAAATGAGGAAGAAAAGGACCAAACACTAAAGCTGCCCCTCAACTTGATTGTAAAAAGCATGTACGTACTTGTGTATGCATGCTCTTGTATCATTTCTTGCTATAGACAGCAGAACTTTTGTAAAGAACCCTGACCATGGCTTTAGTGGAGCTATGCACATGTTACATTTCTGAAACATTGTTTAACCTCCTCTGACTAGTGTTTACTCACCTTTGATTAGTTTTGACCCTCCTCTGAGGCTGCCAATGTCAGCAAAAGACCTCAAACATAAAGTTATTTTGTATTAATATAGGGCTATGTTTCAATATTTAATACTTTAATGGTGATTAAACTTCTTTTCCAAGCAATATTACTTTTCCTTTTTCATTATTAATTAATTAATTAATTAATTAATTAATTAAACTGAATGTCTTGGTCCACCTTATCTTGACCATTGATCACATAATTGATCGTTTACCCACCTCCTTTACCCAGTTCAGAATCAGGATTCAAAGAAACAGAAGCTGTGATAATGACAATACTTAAGCTTTAAACATAAACCTATATAAAAGCTTTTACTGTATCATCAAAAATCAAGTATTTAATTGTTCTCATGTCTCTGTAAGCGAATTTGACAAAATGCTTAAATTCTAATAATAAACAGTTCTTTATGGATACCTTATACAATTGGAAAGTTTGTTCATCATAAAGCTATTAGAAAAGCTGAATAGAGAAGTTGTTTCTCAGCATTCATCGTCTGTGGGGTCAGACCGTGAGCCAGTCAGAGTTGATATCTCAGGCAGATTACTGATACAGCTCTGTGCGGTTTCTGATGAGAACGTATGTTTAATGCAGTAGTGTGGAGGAGTTAAGACACATTTCACATAAGATTAGATGATGATCTGAGATCATTTCAGACTGCAGAAATGTCACTATGTTTTCTATATTTCATTTTAATATTAAAATTAGATGGCGTAACCTGAGAAATGCTGTTCCCAGCTGGTCTTCTGGATTCTTGAAATGAACATTGAAGTCTGCAATAATTAATGTTTTGTCCAAAGAAACAACCAGGTTTACAAAGACATTCAGAGTATGGCTGAATGTCTGTGAATAAAGAACAGCAGAATCGACTGGGGAGACTTGTGTTTTTTGACGACACGTGTTATGAGTGAACTTCAAACATTTGTGTCCAGGTTTTAGTGTGATGGTTAGATTATAATTGTAGAGGGCGATCGGTTTAGCCCCTTTGCTGTTCCATCACCTGCGCTTTGGATTGTCACTGCATAATTACAGTATGTCTGTTTTGTGACTATGACCTATTTTGCAAGAAATTCCTTAGTGGGATGGACACCGTCCCACCTGAAAAGGCCAGTTTTGCCCTCAAAGTTACTCCAAATATCTTGAAAGCCGGCATATTGTTTTTGGAGCACCAACAGTTCAGTGACAATAATCTGTTGTGGGCTATCTCAATGTGCTCTTTGAGTCCAAAGCGCATATATAGTGTATAGTATATACAGTATATCATATATACAGCATATACAGCAAGGTTTACAGTATTTCATTAGCTCCTATGCGAATAACTATTTTTGGAAAACTTTTGTACTTTTGCTTTTGTACAACTTAGGTATTGTCCACACGTAGCTGGGTATTTTTAAAAGAGATTTTTCTCTGCATTTTTGCAAACCTTGTGTGCTGTTCATTGTCTGTGTGCTAGTCTCTTTGATTTGATGTCAGCTTTATTTATGAGAATATTTTCTGCAATGGTGGACTTAAGTACAGTAAACTAGGGACTGTGTAAACATTGCTTACTGGACTTTTTACATGCTTGTACATACATGCACTAACTGTGGTTCCTCACACATTATGTTAACGAACAGAGGTGCCTAAATGTGCTATGAAGCTCACTACTGCTACATACTGTATGATGAATCCAATGAGACAGACACCGCAGAGAGTGACGACAGTTTTAGACGAGATCCATCGCACTTCTACAAAACAAAACCGGTAATGATGTCATGTTTAGGCGTCTGATTGGCTCCCAGTTGATTATGCTTCTGACTGTATTTAACAGGGCGTTTTGTGTTTTCATGTGGACAAAGATATTTTTAAAACCTAGGTCGCGTGTACAGAATTATATACAGTACGGACCAAAAGCTTGGGCACACCTTCTCATTTAAAGAGGTTGAATTTGTATTATGGCAAGAAAAAAGCAGCCAAGTAAAGAAAATCGAGCGGCCATCATTACTATAAGAAACGAAGGGCAGTCAGTCTGAAAAAATTGGGAAAACTTTGAAAGTGTCCCCAAGTGCAGTCACAAAAACCATCAAGCGCTACAAAGAAACTGGCTGACACGCGGACCGTCCCAGGAAAGGAAGACCGAGAGTCGCCTCTGCTGCGGAGGAGAAGTTCATCCGAGTCACCAGCCTCAGAAATCGCAGGTTAACAGCAGCTCAGATCAGAGAGCAGGTCAATGGCACACAGAGTTCTAGCAGCAGACACGTCTCTAGAACAACTGTTAAGAGGAGACTGTGTGAATCAGGACTTCATGGTAGAAGATCTGCTAGGAAACCACTGCTAAGGACAGGCAACAAGCAGAAGAGACGCGTTTGGGCTAAAGAACACAAAAAAGAACACAGTAAAGAAAACTCGCTGAATGAGAAGATGTGTCAGTTTTTAAAATATAACTAGCTACGTGTGGACATGGCCTTAGATAAATTAAGGATTTTAGAGATGGTCTTTGTCGCAAAGCAGCTTTACAGAATATATTTTTAAAAAGGAGTTTGAAAAGTGTGAGGAAATATGATAAATTATAATGATCAGATTGTCCCTGATGAACTAGCTGAGGGCAATGGTGGCAAGGAAAACTCCCCGAAATGACAACAGGAAGAAACCATGACAGGAATCAGACCCCATCCTTATTTGTGTGATCTCAGATGTCAGATTATCTGATAGTGTCACATTTCTGTGGTTGATGGAGGCGAGGCATAACTGCAGAGACAGATGGTCGAAGTAGTTCTTTATGATACATAAGTGAAAAACCAGGGTAATAAACAAACAAAATACTTTTTTGCAAAAGAAACCAAAACACAACTCAACAGACGGGAAAATATACACTAGACTTATCGTAACAAATGCAAGACGTGTAAATTAACTAAATCAAGCTATTTATAATCAAACTAATAATCAACTCTGTTCAGGTGAGCGCCCACATCACCTGACCGAGATGCAAATGAAGTCATAAAACAAAATTTAGAAAAACTACTCACAAAAAGGTTGTGGGCGTTTTGGCGCCCTCTAGGGGTTATCCCTGACAGATAGGTCCAAAAAGTGCCTTGGCTTCTGGGATGCAAGTAATACGTGCTGCTGGTGCTCATACAGACCTGGCTGGTTCGACATGCTTATTTATCCATCCATCCATCTTCAACCGCTTATCCAAAATCGGGTCGCGGGGGTAGCAGTTCCAGCAGGGAACCCCAAACTTCCCTTTCCCCAGCCACATCTGCTAACTCTGACTGGGGAATCCCGAGGCGTTCCCAGGCCAGTGTGGAGATATAATCTCTCCATCTAGTCCTTGGTCTGCCCTGTGGTCTCCTCCCAGCTGGACGTGCCAAGAACACCTCCCTAGGAAGGCGTCCTGGTGACATCCTTACTAGATGCTTATTTACTTGCACATTAATTAGGTTTTAGGTATGAGTATGCCACCAAGATTTCAGAGAATATATTACAGTATATATAACAGTGGAAGGAAAATGACTAAATACCTTGCACTCTACACACTGAACACGTTTACTGTGTGCCATGATGAGTGTTTAATGTACCTCAGTCAAGGATTTGTTGATATCATTTCAGACATATTTGGCGTACAGTAGGTGGCTCTTTTCAGAGCAGAAAACTTTCTTTCCTGAGAAAACAAAAATAAGATAAAAAAGCATCTGAAGTAGAAGAGAAAAATACAACAAAATAAAATATATAGCAAAATGCAAAGAATATAGGATCAGATATAGACCAAAAAAAAAAAAAAAAGTAACCCTTTGAAAAAAAAAATAATTTCTTGGGGCAAAAAATCATGTAAAAAGAAACAAATTAGGTAATAAAATAATAAGTAAAACATCATACTGTATGTAAATATAATTCATGGACAAATGAATACATGAAATTATATGAAATAAATGAATGCTTTAAAAATGTTTTTGGATTTATTTGGAAAAAAACATAAATAAAAA
>QNUK01000074.1:2062500-2157500 GCA_013621035.1 Clarias magur | reverse complement strand
CACAAGTTAGTAAAACAACTTTACAACGGACCTACAAATTCCAAAAGATGAAACTAAATCTGATGGCTATCACCACTGGCTTGTAAAGCAAAATCAGATTCCACAAGCGGGTAAAGAACCTGTGCAACAAGAGGGAAAAAAGCAGAAATAACATTTCTATCACACTCCCTATGCAGGCTACAAGATTTAGTCTGTTGCCATGTTGTCACTTTCTTTCATGCCCTAAATTTAGGGTATGTTGATCCTTGACATATCCGAGTTGGTCCACGACACACGCATATGCGTTTCCTACAAGTGCAACATCATACTGAAGCTCATGACACAGGGCTGCCCGTGCATTACTATTTCAAGATTGTCAGAATTTGACAGGAAGTCTTGGGTTTGACAACCAGTCGTGTTGAACGTAGTAGAAAAAAAAAAAGAAGTTCAGAATGAACCTATGCTGGTCCATGACTTAAGGTCAAAGATTACGTGGAAAGTCAATGGAACGTTGTGCATGTTCAGAGTTGGGTAGTGTAGGTTTAGGTTAAGTAAATGTCCCTGGGGTTTCTGGTTTTTGTTCTCTTAATGCAGTTTATATCACCAAGTACAAATCATTGGTAAGACCTTGTATTAAAGCTAGGAGGCTAGACAAGAATCACATCTTGAATATAAAATCCTGTCATTCTTCAAATACTAATGGACCCTTTGGACTTATGGACCTCCGATGTCTGACATACAGTAATGCCCCCCTCACTTTTTTACATTAAATGAAATTAAATACTGTAGATTAAATGAAAGAAACGTGAACAAAAGTTTCACTACGACAGGCTGCAAATGATGATGATGAGAATTTAGCCAAAACATGGCAAAAACAATGCGCACATGGAAGGAGTTGACACGGTGAACCATGACAGAGTGGATTTATGAAGACGTTTATTTATGGGTGGGTGGGGGGGGGGGGGTTAAAACCTTTGCACAATACTGTGCTGTCCAAAGACATTTGAATATTAGAAAACATAAATCAGAGGTCACAAGACCAGTTTAATATTTTCTATGTTGGATCATCATCTTGATTCTGGAGGATTTAACACCATTATACAGGAGGATGGGAAGTATGCACAGCATGTAGCACTTTATTCGGCAGGTCGGCCGGGCGCTAACTGAGACAATAGCACACTAGGCTTGATTACATACATTTGACCATCCGGTTTGGCTCTGATGCACTGAGACACTGTTTCTGTCCAAGCTACAGATAAGATAGTTAGTGTGATTCATGCAGTCAGACCCTCTGCAGCTCTGAGTCACGCATGACTAACTGCAGCCTGATCAACACGTAATGAAGACTCATTGCTGTGTGACGTCTCGCATGAGATACAATCAAGTCTCCATTATTGCTTACATAAATTTGTTATTCAACACTTTCTTGTGGTTCCGTTTTTCCCCAGCGAGTACAGCATCTGTATTGCTGTTCTTTTTCTTTCTTTTCACGTAGGCGGCACTTTTGTGGGCCGTAATTAAGCTGCATGGAGGGATACAGGCCAAGGCTAATGATGAGTCACACTGAAAGTCCTGCTTGTTGACAGCAGTACACGTTTGGCCAAAAGTCTGCTAAAATCTGAGCTGTTTTCCAATGTGTGACTGTTGTACTAGATCTGTTTTAAAGGCTGTAGTGAGAATTTAATTCAGGCTCAGAAGTAACTATGGATTATTCAGAAGTCGCACACATATGACGCATGTACGGCGTAATAATGAATAATAATTTGAAGTAGCATAGCACTCAGCTGTAACCATGGAGGATGCGTGCTTGGTGAGATTTTCTTTCAAACCAAGGGGCATGTCCTCTTTCTAGACCCGAGCAAATTAACCGAGATTTCTCGATCCACCTTTTCCTGGAAGAACCTGGAAAGCAATATGCATTCATTAGCTATTCCTTTACACCCTAGAAATCAATGTGACTTCTTTCACGCTCATTTTTATTTAAATAACCATGCATAAGTTAAAGTGTATGTAGTTTATACATAGTTAGGCTGACTTCTTTTGGAAAGCTGTGAAAGAAACACAAATGAGCTGTCTTCTAACATCAACTCAGAGTGCTTTAAAAGCAGGCATCTGGTTAATTATCCTGCAGCCACCATGTCATGTGAGATAGCTGACAGTTTAATGCATGGGTAACAGCAATCAAATGCGCACAAGGCTAAATTTTTAAGCTTCAATTTGTCATGTCTTGTAAGCATGATAACCCTAAAAGTGTGAAAAAAAATGTAGTGACTTGTATGACAGTAAAAAATCTAAATTGTGAGGGCTAATTGTTTTTCAGTTAAAGATGTACTGTATATTTCTCCAGGATAAAAAAAGGGGAGAATGTCTCGGGTTACTTTGCTGTAACCCTGTTCCCTGAAAAAGTGGGAACGAGATGCTGCGTGAAAACGCTATGGGAACATCTCTTTGTTCATCCGGTTGTGAAGCATGTGTCTATCAAACTTGCCAAATTTTGGCTTATATAACCCAGGTGACGTCATCTGATGAGGTGCACCTGCAGGTTATAAATAGGAGGCCGCTGCACTGCAAGTGCCTGGACCCCCAGGTTGTGTAGTAGCATGTGCACACAATAGGCAAAGAGGTCTCAGACATAACTTTGGGATGCTGACTCGAGGACCCGCGAGCCCGGAGTAGCATGGACATCCAAACAAAAAAAAATCTGACAAATGTGTGCGGAGAGGACCAAGCTGCCGCATCACACACTTGCTGCAAGGGGATACCCTGATTGCATAATTGATGACACAATCCCCCTGGTCGAATGAGCCCTGACTCCTAGGGGCGACGTGTGACCACGCGCTAGAGTTTGTCTAGTGGCGGCCGCCCCCGCCGGTTGCGGGCCCCATGGCAAATGAAAAGCTGCTCTGACTTACGCCACTGGATAGTGCGGTGGACGTAAATCTGAAGAGCATGTACTGGACACAGTAAGTGATTTCTTTCCTGCTCCGAAGCTGTAAAAGGCGGACGACAGAAGGCTTCGAGAACAACTGGGTGCATGGTCGAGAACGTAACCTTCAGAAGATAGTTTGGGTAAGGATGCAGAATAGCTTCGACTAGCCCAGGGGCAAAGTCTAGGCAGGTTGGGGAGACTGACAAAGCCTGCAGATCTCCAATTCTATTCAAAGAAGTAATGGCCATAAGAAAAACCATCTTAAGAGTCAGAAGCCTGACAGGCGCTGACTCTAATGGTTCGACTAGGGTGTCAATCAGACCTTCGAGCACAATAGCTAAGTCCCACAAAGGGACCATTGCTCTAGTGGGCGGCCTCAACCGTTTAGCTCCACAAACAAAACAGGCAACTAAAGGGTGCTTTCCCACAGAAACCCCATCGGTCAGAACATGACAAGTTGAAATAGCGGCTACATACGTTCTGAGAGTACTAGGGCATAAGCCTGAGGACAACTTTTCTTGCAGAAACTCCAGCACTGAAAGAATTCGGCAGTGGACTGGGTATACATGTTTTGCCATGCACCAACTTTCAAATACACTCCATTTGAGGGCATAAGTTCTTCTAGTGGAGGGAGCCCTAGCACTTAGAAAAGTTTCAATTACGTTGGCTGGAAGACGAGCATCTCTTAGTTGGTCCCCTTCACCTGCACTATGACATGGTAGCCTCAAATGCTGGAGGAAGTGTTTCAGGGTCAGAAATAGAGCCATCATTTGGAGGCAAATGATGTGCCATGCGTGAAGATGGGCTGGACGGCCATCTAAGACCGCACCCTAGCCCATGAGGGAAGTGTCTGTCGTTAGCATCTTGCGATGACAACATGGACCTAGAGTGGGACCCAGAGTCAAAACCGGGGTCTGAACCACATAGAAAAGGGTAGGAAGCCCCTGGCGTGTAACCCTTATTTGCCTCTGGGGATTGGCCCTTGGATAAAATCCCCTGGTGCTTAGCCACAACTGAAACGATCTCATGTACAGAAGTTCCAAAAGTATCACCATGGACGCAGCTGCCATGAGATGCTAAAACACTCTCTGGCCTAGCCTAGCCAATTCCTATAGGGTATTGAGAATGGATTTGACACACGCAGGAGACTGTCCTGCATTGCGATCGAATTCCATATGACACCCAAATACGTTGTCCTCTGAGCAGGAAAGAGAACGCCTCTCCTGGCATTGAGTCTCAATCTTAAAGAATGGAGGTGAACTAGGATAACATCTCAATGTCAAAACGCTAGCTGCTAAGACTGAGCCAGTCGTCTATATAATTCAGAATAAGGATGCCCTGGAATCATAGAGCCAGAGCTGCATCCATGCATTTTATATACACACATGGACAAAATTGTTGGGACCCTTCAGTCAATGAAAGAAAAACCCACAATGGTCACATAAATAACTTTGATCTGACAAAAGTAATAATTTTTAAAAAATCTATGAATGTTAACCTATGAAAGTCAAACATTGCTTTTCAACCATGCTTCAACAGAATTATTTTAAAAAATAAACTCATGGAACAGGCCTGGACAAAAATGATGGTACCCCTTGAAAATACTGAAAATAATGTGACCAAAGGGACATGTTAATTCAAGGTGTGTCCACTAATTAGCATCACAGGTGTCTACAATCTTGTAATCAGTCAGTGGGCCTATATATAGGGCTCCAGGTCGTCACTGTGTTGTTTGGTGACATGGTATGTACCACACTCAACATGGACCAGAGGAAGCGAAGGAAAGAGTTGTCTCAGGAGATTCGAAAGAAAATTATAGACAAGCATGTTAAAGGTAAAGGCTATAAGACCATTTCCAAGCAGCTCGATGTTCCTGTGACTACAGTTGCACATATTATTCAGAAATTTAAGATCCATGGGACTGTAGCCAACCTCCCTGGACGTGGCCGCACGAGGAAAATTCATGACAAATCAAAGAGACGGATAATCCTAATGGTAACAAAAGAGCCCAGAAAGACTTCTAAAGAGATCCAAGGTCAACTTCATGCTCAAGGAACATCAGTGTCAGATCGCACCATCCGTCGTTGTTTGAGACAAAGTGGACTACATGGGAGACGACCAAGGAGGACACCATTGTTGAAAACAAATCATAAAAAAGCCAGACTGGAATATGCCAAACTACATGTTGACAAGCCACAAAGCTTCTGGGAGAATGTCCTATGGACAGATGAGACAAAAATGGAACTTTTTGCCAAGACACATCAGCTCTATGTTCACAGACGGAAAAATGAAGCATATGAAGAAAAGAACACTGTCCCTACTGTGAAACATGGAGGAGGCTCTGTTATGTTCTGGGGCTGCTTTGCTGCATCTGGCACAGGGTGTCTTGAATCTGTGCAGGGTACAATGAAATCTCAAGACTATCAAGGGATTCTAGAGAGAAATGTGCTGGCCAGTGTCAGAAAGCTGGGCCTCAGTCGCAGGTCATGGGTCTTGCAACAGGACAATGACTCAAAACACACAGCTAAAAACACCCAAGAATGGCTAAGAGGAAAACATTGGACTATTCTAAAGTGGCCTTCTATGAGCCCTGACCTCAATCCTATTGAGCATCTTTGGAAGGAGCTGAAACATGCTGTCTGGAAAAGGCACCCTTCAAACCGGAAACAACTGGAGCAGCTTGCTCATGAGGAGTGGGCCAAAATACCTGCAGAGATGTGCAGAAGTCTCATTGACAGTTACAGGAATCGTTTGATTGCAGTGATCGCCTCAAAAGGTTGTGCAACAAACTATTAAGTTAGGGGTACCATCATTTTTGTCCAGGCCTGTTCCATGAGTTCATTTTCTTTTATAATTCCGTTGAAGCATGGTTGAAAAGCAATGTCTGACTTTCATTGGTTAACATTCATAGAATTCTTATTTATTATTCCTTTTGTCAGATTGAAGTTATTTCTGTGACCATTGTGAGTTTTTCTTTCATTGACCGAAGGGTACCAACAATTTTGTCCACGTGTGTATGTGTGGGGTGACAGAGCTAGGCCAACTGGAAGGACCCGATACTGGTAAGCTTCGCCCCCAAAAGCGAACTTCCTGTGTTGTGGCAATATTTCTATATGAAAATATGCGTCCTTCAGGTCGATTGTCACAAACCAATCCCCTTGTTGCATTTGAGAAACAATCATTTTGTCTGTCAACATTTTGATGTTCAGCCCACGAAGATGTAAAATTGGATGCAACGCCCCATCTCTCCTGGAAATACTGACTTTAGCAGCTTGGGACTCTCTCTGGCAGGGGAACATGTTCTATGGCCCCTTTTTCCAGCAAAGTCTGTAATTGCCGAGTCAGCAGATGTGCTCGTTCCGGTTTCATGGAAGTGGAGACGATGCCATTGAAACGCGGAGGACGATGTGCAAAATGAATCCTGTAGCCTCTCTCTAAGTGCTTTGTACCTATGGAGACATACCTGGAAGTAGGTTCCCTGCTGCCAGCCTCTCTGAAAGGGGCACAAGTTTTGATAGTGAGGCTAGATGGGTTTTTGAAAACATGGCAGGAAGGAACAGAGCACCTAACATTTCAATGGAGACACCTGCTTCCCAAAACACCAGTGGTAGCAGAGATTGGACAACGGCCTTCAGAGGGTGCCAGGGAGGAGTCTTTATCCCTTATTGGAATTTTTACATGCCCCTCCCCAGGGGGAGACACCCCTGTGGTCCTGGGCACGTCAGCCTCAGGACTACTTTTTGTCCGAGATGATACTCCTCAGGTCCGGTCTTTTTGAGGCGGATTGCGAAGCACGGTGAGTCCCTCCCTGGTCTCTATGAGGGGGTAGCTGGCTCGCCAACCATCCATTTGCAGCTGCTATGAATGTACTAAAAGTATATGCGTGTTAGAACTTGGAACTAAATTGTTTTTTAATGGGCTTATACAGTCATTTAAAAACAAAATTACATTATGTAGATTAAATTAAAGAAATTGGAACAAATATTTTACTGTGACAAAAGTCCCCAAAAATCCATTTTAGAACTTGATTGTTAATGTAACAACCTCAGCAGCAACCTCATTTCCCCTCTTGTCTTTTCCAACCACTCAGCATTCAGTATCACCAGTATACTAATCACCGGCCTGATCATCTGTCATCATCTGCACCTGTTTATCACTGGTTCATGCTTTAAATTAGATGTTTTTATGCTTGAATGTGGATTGACAAACAAATAAAATAAAAAAAAAAAAAAACCTGAAACTGCTCAGGCACAGGGACTGTATCTAAAATAAGAGACAAAACATGGCCAAAAATGAGGGACCAAATCTTTCAGGAAGCCTGAACTACAGTCGTGGCCAAAAGTTTTGAGAATTACATAAATATTGCAAATTGGAAAAGTTGCTGCTTAAAGTTTTTATAATAGCAATTTGCATATGCTCCAGAATGTTATGAAGAGTGAGCAGATGAATTGCATAGTCCTCCTTTGCCATGAAAATGAACTTAATCCCGAAAAAAAAACTTTCCACCGCATTTCATTGCTGTCATTAAAGGAGCTGCTGAGATCATTTCAGTAATCGTCTTGTTAACTCAGGTGAGAATGTTGACGAGCACAAGGCTGGAGATCATTATGTACATTTAAAATAGAAGAAAGTCTGACTCACTAGAAGCAACATATGAAAAAATGAAAGGGGCTCAAGACTTTTGCACAGTACTGAATGTCATATACAGTATTTGCACAAAATATCCGAACATATAGGGAGTCCGTATAGTTGAAGTGAAATTATTTAGAACTAAAAGTCAGATTTAAGGTTGAAGTACCTTATTGTTATTTGTATTCCTTTTCACAAAACATAGCATGTGCTGGTCTGTGAAGCAGAGTGGTGGTGGCATTACATTGAATGTTACGTTAGCTGGTGGATGGCCACCTTTAGACACAGTCGCACTTGTGCAATACTATTTCCATGTTTTACTAAAAAAAAAAAAATATGTTCCATTTTTTTCCCCTAACCAACCTTGATAGATAATTTTGTCCAATAGACAATATTTGTCCTGGACTTTTTTTTTATAACAACCCCTCTGTTAATTCGGGAATATTATGTCACAGACTATGTAAATGTAAACGTAGCGTGACGCATTCTCTCTCGCACGCTTTTATCTGTCATTCATGCTAAACTAGTAGCGATCCTGTGTTCTCTCTCCTTGCTTTGCTTGGGGTGCTTTAATACCTCTGCTAGTCCACGGCACCTTTCGAAAAAGAAGAATCGCTCCAAGAATCCTAATTTTCTCCACGTCTCTGCTGAGAAACCATTTTGACTCCAAGGTCATTGCTCAAAACTAACTCAGGCTTGAAGCTAAATTAGCCAATCCCAAAGAGCTACTTATTTATTTATTTTTTTTCCTAAAGGCAACCAGCAAGCAAACAAACAATGCGATTTGATTAAAATGTGCTCATTTTATCTTCTGCTCAAAGGCATGACGGAAGAATGTAGGCGAAGATCAAATATTTAAAGAAGATCATCATTTGCTTTAAAGTGTCGTCATGTTTATGGAGGCGCTAATTCCACTGGTTTGGCAGGGTTGTCTTCGGCGCCTTCGGTAATCATACGGTCCCTTCCTGTCTCACCTCCGCCCCTCCGTGTCCAATAATGAGACTGTCATTTTGATTTAGGTGACCCGGGGCTGAGATCTCAGATTCGTATTAATTCATAAATCAAAGACACTGAAAAGCAAATTGATGTGTTAGCGGTGCTGTGGGTTTCACTGCCCGGGGTTTAGTTCCTTCTCTGAGGATTGGATGGTGAGAAAGAAAAGTCCTTGAACATGTTAATAGTGTGTATGAGCTTTGTTTACATTAGAGATAACAAGTTTAAATTGATTTATTTTGACTTGATTCAACTGTCTGGTTCAATGGATTGAATATCTCATTTAACTGATTTAGTTTCCTGGATAAACAAGGGGTGTTCAGTTCAAACGGCGACTTTTGATTGTGCAGCAGTAAAAACTACAGTAGGAGCCGTTTCAAACAGCTGCCTGCTCCATGACAGAACCCTTCCCTATCCGTGATGGGTCTGCGACCGATTCGCGCACGGATCCTGATCCCCCTCGATGACGCAGTATTTGCTAGAAATTTAGAAAGACGAAAAAATCCAAAGATAATCGGACACTACACATAAAAAACCCGCTATTTACGGAAAGTATCCGTAAGTATTTAGACTGAGACGCTGATGGGCCACATAAGCTCCACAACACAAATTCAGGTTATCTGTGATTGCTTTGACAAAATGTAAATGTTGGGAAAAAAAATTCATTTGTACAAGCTGTTATGGTTGCAACTTTCAGCTACTTTCTTGCTTTTATACTTTCTTGCAAACAGGGACTGGAGGAAACACAGACCAGCTAACAACAGAAGAAGCCTGACGTGCAAGAGCAGGAGACTCATAATGCCGGCATAAATCTCAGATTTAGATGGAGGAGTGCTGACTACATATACAGAAGAAGAAACATCAAGGGACTGAATAGGATGTTGATGCATATACTGGAAGACACTGTGCCACTGGACGTTACTGCATTGTTTACGTATCTTCATCATTACATCAAGGATTTCACTCTCATACACTTCCAAAATAATAATATTGAAATTTTTAAATGTCAGCCGAAAAAAATAAATAAATAAATAAATGTATGTAGTAGTTAATATTGCTGCACCAGCATGTTTTACATAAATAAATAACTTGGCTAAGTATGTGCTATAATGTGTAACGCCATGCTTATGAAAGGTTTTCTCAGTATGAGGCTGCCTTTTTCATGTCTGAACCACTGGCCTCCCAGGAACTCCTTAATTAGATCAAACATGTGATAATGGCATGGAGCGAGGTCAGGACTGCATGGGGGACGAGGCAAAACCTCCCAGCTCCCAGTCGAGTTCCTGTAACGTGTGAGTGGTGTTGGTGAGTGTTTTGTGTGTAAGCATTATGTTTATACAGAACCTTTGCTTAAAGATATTTCTACCATCCTGAGATCAGAGTTACGGGTTTTAGTAAGAATGCAGCTGAAGTTTTTCAAGGCACATCTATTTATTAGGCTTATTGACTGTCAGTTGTGTGGATTTTTCATGTTCTCCTATTTTACCATGGCTGTTTGAAAAAGTCAGTCAGTTCCATGTTATCGGCTCTTTTGGATCAATATTCATTTCGTTAGTCAGGGCTCGGGGAACGGAGCTGACAAGCAAACTGATATACACATGACACAAGTCAGTAGATTAATGATCTTTATCCCAGCGAAAGATATAAGCAAATAATTGCATACATGTTACACTACATAGTGTTCGTTAAACGTCACCAGCTCAGGCTATATTGTGATATGTTACACTACATAGTGTTTTGTTTTACAGTTTAATGGTTTAACTGGTTCATTAGCATAATTTTTTATTTTTATTTTTTTTTAAACGTGCTTTAATAAATGAATAAGTTAGACTTGGCTAATTTGCAGGTGGATATTTATTTATTTATTTATTTATTTATTTATTTTAGAGCAATGTATAATAAATAGACCTGTGCACACACCGGGCAATGTTACAAGCAAAAAGGGCTTGTGACGATTCCTAATAGAACTGTTACACCGTCTTGTACAGCTCTGGATACGAGCTGACAGTTTTCATTAGTTTCTCTTTTGTCTTGTTCAACATGGTCATGAATGACTAGAGCCCCTCCCAGACCGGCTTCTATTATCTGATGCGCATACGCATCTGTATACCTTCCATCAAAGTCAATTGAGATTTCTCAGTGGAAGATGAAGCATAATTCTTTATACATGCCTGGGTGCATGCTGTCTGAAGTTTTCGATCGAAATCACGAAGGCATTGCTGATGTCTAGCTGTCTGACTGTGCAGATTTTACTTGTCGTGTTCAGATAATGCAGATAAATTGTTCTGTTCAGAACCATTTATCGCGTTGCAGATGTCTCATGCTGCAAACATCTTTGTCTGAAATAAGAGAAAGATGCCTCCGGGGCATATAGTGTATATTTCATATACACACTTATATACACACACACACACACACACACACACACACACACACACACACACACACAAAAAAAAAAAACACCAACAACAACAAAAAAAAGATGGATTACCATCTTGAATTTGCCAGTATCTAAAATTAGTATGTTCCTAAAGACTCCCGAGGTTGTGCATAAAAAGATTAAACTAAATAGAAATTAACTATGAATGAATGCGGCTCATGCAGCTGTACTGTATCCCTATAAGCACCTCTTATGCAGCTGTGCTGTAACCTTATAAACGCCTCTTATGCAGCTGTACTGTAACCCTATGAACACCACTTACAGCATGTAGCTGTACTGTAACCCTATGAATGTTGCCTATGCAGCTGTACTGCATCCCTTTGAACTGTACTGTATCCCTCTCATATTCAGAGTCAATATACAGTCAAACTCTTGCGAATCATAAGTGTTAGACTATTCTAACCAACAAACATAAGTTTTTTTTCGTTCACCACGAGACGCAATAATTCAGGAGGGATTCCGTCAGCTGAGGGCATTTTCTCCAGCCTGATCAATCATGCTTAAAGCGACCCATCACAATCGCTCTGACAAGCCTGTCCCATCTGCTCGTTAACATTGCTCCGCTCTGACATTTGTGAGAACAGGCGACTGTTTGCCTCCATCGTCCTTCAGGAAGATACATGATGGGGCAGAGGCATGGGGCGAGGCAGTGCCAGAGTTATGCACCATGTGATAGATGCATTGTGAAATGCTACATGTCCTGCCAGGCTCCTGGACGACTGCAGTGAACACACCAGCATGACGTCAGATCACACATCCACTTTAATCTGGCTACTAGTGTTGATGAACTGATTCATGTACCTAGAATCTTTTAAAAACCTTTATAGACATTTGTGCATACTTATCCAAACAGGTGTCAACCTCCATGAAGAGGTTGTTTTTCCAAAGTTCAAAAAGTTTGGAGAGTATATGGCAGCACAAGGCTGCACACACCAAAGTCTGCTTTGACACCAAGTCAGTGTGCCATAAGACATCATCTTGTGTACATCGGGTGCGTTGCAACTTGTGCTACTTTCACCACGTGCGAGTTAGAACAGCAAGTTAGGACAAAGAGCAAAGGTTAAAGTTCTGCGTGAAACTGGGCAAATCTGCCACAAAGACGCTTGGCATAATTTGGCAAGTTTACGGTGATGTCCGAGGCGTTTTGAGTGGCACGAGCACTTCAAGAGCTGAAGAACATCACTTGAAGACCTTCAACCCTCAGCCCATGAAAATGTCGTAACCATTTGGCAATAATCACTGAAGAACAGTCGACAACTTTGCTGCTATTGTCAGCTGTCAAACGGAACAGTCCAGGCAATCCACTCGTGTGATTTGAACACGGGCCATGTTACTACCAAGTTCACGCCCAGGCTGCTGACCCAGGAGCAGAAGGAACAGCATGTTGAAATCTGCCAAGAACTCTGTCAGCATGCCATGGATGAGGATCTTCATGTCGAGGATCGTTGCTGATGATGAAACTTGTCTTTACAGTGAATGAGCTCATCATCTCCATGACCAAAAAAGATAAGACAGATCTGCAGTTCGACCAAGTGCATGCTTATTGTCTTTTTTAACATCAAGAAATGGTCCCCAGAAGCCAGACCGTCAATAGCAAATTCTACAAGTTTAAGGAGTCTGAGGGAGGAAGTATGGCGAAAGCAACCGGATCTGTTTTCAGGCAAATTTCAAAACTTTTTGATACACCCTCGTATCATATATTCAAACAACATAAATTCCATTTATCCCTCAGTCTAGGTCAGTACATGCATGAGGGAGATGCATCGTCTTCATTGCTGTGAAAGGGGTGGCTGTTCACAGCCTGTATTGAAGCAGATTCATGGAAAGTTGACTGGAAGGGAAACATGGGATAGGAAAAGATGCACAAGCAACAAGAACGACTTAGATTTGCAAAGCCAATTCGAAAAACTTGACAGCGATTCACAAGGCGAGGAGTGAAGCTGGAGTCAGTGCATCAAGAGTCACACACAGGCATTTGATGGAAATGGGCTACAGTTCTTGCATTCCCAGTATAAAGCCACTCTTGAACCAGAGACAACATCAGAAGCGTCTTGGGCTTTTTCTTGACTATTGATTAGCGGTCTAAAGTCTGCTTTTCAGATGTATTTCAATTGGGAATCAAGATCCCCAAGTGTGGAGGAAGACTAGAGAGGCACGGAATCCAAAATGCCTGAAGTCCACTGTGAAAGTTTGTGATGATTTGGGGTGCCATGTCAGCTACTGGTGTTGGTCCACTGTGTTTTATTAAGTCCAAAGTCGACATATCCATCTAACAGGAGACTTTCGAGCACTCCATGCATGTATCTACTGACAAGTTTCATTGAGATGGTGATTCCCTTTTCCAGCAGGACCTACAGTAGCACCTACCCACAGTGGCTAAAACTATCACTAACTGGTTTTCTGAGCATGATATTACTATGCTTGGTTGGCTAGATCTGTCCGTCTGTTTGTTTGTCTACATGTCTGTCTTTATGTCTATCAATGTATCTGGCTAGCTAAGTGCTAAGACACCAGGACTAAAGAAGACCAGATGAGGAAAGCCAAACTTAGCTTATGATTATGTGCACTGGTGACATGATTCTTTATCAAAATGCGACTGCAAGTATCTGCAGTCATGAAGTAATTGATATTCATGTACTGTAGATCTAGATACTGTATATTTAGATTTGCAGTAACTGACAGATGACACTTTAAAACTGGTTAAAAACAGACAAACCAACAAATAACTGTCTTGCTTACATAATCAGTGAGTCGTTCAAGTCCTACTTTCGAATGACACACGCCCCTTACCTCTCAGATCCCTGGTGCCTAAAATAACCACGCAGGGGTCATTATGTTTCAATCATTTACATAGTCCCCAGTTCACAGACCCTGTTAATTCATTTGATTATATTTGGGGGGAATCTTAACCCTAAGAGACCAGAAGCTTAACATGCTGTCTATTCTACAAACATGGGTATAGGTTATTGTTTCCTACACTAAAAGGTTTACCTGAAAAGAATTCATGAGAGCAGCTTTTCACTGAAACTTCAGCTGCCACATAAAAAAGGTTGCAAATTGCATGATTTATACACAGTCAGGAACAAAGATTTCTCATCAACCTACTTTAGTTTGAGTATTTTGTTCACACTGGGAAATTCAGAGAACTGTCATTTCCTAACAGTAAAGCCTTTTTTTTTTTTTTTTTTTTTAAAGTAAAGCCTTTATTTTGTCACATATACATTACAGCACAGTGAAATTCCTTCTTCGCATATCCCAGTGTAACTGGGGTCAGAGCGCAGGGTCAGCCATGGTACAGCACCCCTGGAGCAGTTGGGGTTAAGGGCCTTGCTCAAGGGCCCAACAATGGCAACCAGGCTGAGCTGGGAATCGAACCGCCGATCTTCCGATCAGTAACTCAGTGCCTTAGCCCACTGAGCCACCACTGCCCTAAAACAGGTACTCAACAACAAAGTGTGTGGAACATAGGACCCTGTGTGAATCTTTGAGATAGAAGATAGAATAGTTTAAAAGGCCTTTTGGATTTTTCCAACATCACAGAGACTATCCACTTAAAAAGTCACATTAACATCAGCATCGAGAGATGCTGAGGGCTAAGAGCATGTCCCAAACCCATGGACACTATTAACCTAGAACGTCATGTTAACACTATCATTGGTCCATTAAAGAAGGGGCTGAAACCACGCACTGTGTACTTATAAGGTCACCTGAGCATCATCATCATCATTCCACTGTGGGAGTGGCTCATACCAAACACACAGTTATTCGTTGGTACACTCTAGGAGCACACCATTATTGGTCCTCCATGAGACCCAGTGTCTCAGGTTCACATTAACACCGTCATTAGTCCACCGTGGACATGTTTCAAACCATAGACACACTATTCACTTACAAGGTCATTTTAACACAATTATTGGTCCACTGTGGGTGTGGCTCAAACCGAATACAGTTAAAAACAAGGTGGGGAAGGAGGAGGAGTTTTACTGTGTAAGACGAGGCGAGGGAAGGGGCTAATTACACACACACACACACACACACACACACACACACACACACGGTGCCTACGTGCACAAACAAACACTTATCTGTCAGGATTTATTTTTAGTTTTTTTTAAAGGTAAAGTCCAGGTTAATTTGTTTTATTTTTACTTTATTGTATTAATTATTTTATGCATTTATTTTTTGGGGCTGTGAAATGAATAATTTAAGTTTTCATTATTTCTTATGGAAAAATTCGATTTGGTTTATGAGTTTTTTGGAATATGAGCCCGCTTCCGGAATGAATTATGCTCATAATTCAAGTTTCCACTTTCACAAAAAGCAAAACAGAAACACTGTTTTTTTTGCTCTAATGACCTCGCGTGAGCGCACACTAATGGAAACACTGCTGAAAAGTAAAAGAAAATATGAACCAGCACTTTACCTTTGAAAAGAATCGGCGTAGAGCAGAGAGTGTGTGTGTGTGTGTGTGAAGCCGGTGAGGGGGGTGTAAAGGCGAGAGAGTGTGTGTGTGTCGGTGTGTGTGTGTTGGTGTCAAATTTGCGCACACACACGTACGAGACACGTTGAAACAGAGAGGGAGATCTTGATTATACCAGTAAGAGACGAGCACTAAGACCCAGCAGGGGAGACGATTACCCACAATTCCGCAGCGCAAGAGAGAGAAAAATAATTGGCTCAGTTGTGATCACGTGACGCTCGGTGTCAAAACGCATATGTGATACATGATACTTGTAAACCAAGACTTGCTCGTTTTTCAAGTCAAAATTTATTAAAAATCTTTGCTCGTCTTGCAGAACACTCGCAAAATGCGTTTCTCACAATCAGAGGTTCCACTGTACACTCTTCTTCTTGGTACACTCTGGACATTTTTCCCAAACCACACACACACTATTCACTTAGAAGTTCATGTTACCATCACAATAATCAGTCCATTGTCGGCGTGTCCCAAACCACACTTGCTATTTACCTAGAAGGTCAAGTTAACACCACCAGTCCAATGAGGATATGTCCTAGAAAAACACAAACTATTTACTTTGAAGGTAACTGTACAACAACATTATCATATCCCAAATTGGACATATACCAAACGACACACACACACACACACACACACACACACACACTATTTACTTAAAAGGTCATCCACTGTGGGTGTGGCTCAAACCAAATACAATGTTCTTGGTTGGTACACTCTGGACGTTTTTTCCCAAACCACACACACTGTTCATTTAGAAGGGCATGTTACCAACACCATCAGCGGTCCCCTGTGTGCATATACCAAACCATTCGTTCTAGTTACCTACGTAGAAGGTCAAGTTAACACCATCAGTTCACTGATAGCATGTGTCACCATAATTTGTCCACTGTGAGTGTAAAAAAAAAAAGGTTTTAAGCCTGGATATACAGGATTTATGCACACAGTGTGCTAATGCTAATCTCAGGGGGCAACATGAGTGAATGTGAGAGCGGCTGGAACAAAGCCATTTCATTTCTCTGCTCATCTCAGGATTTTTCTCCCCAACACCCAGCCCCCCCCCTGGGATTGTGATGTATGTTCAAGAGTAGATGAAGTAGATGATGAAAGTGAATCTATAAAGATTCAGCTTTAGAGCAGGCGTCTTAGAGAGCATCAAATCTCTGACTGCTAGCGAGACAGGAGTAGAATTGAGCCATAAAGATATATAGAGATGTTCCACTGTTGTGATTACAAATAAAAAGCCAGGCAGTAAATCACAAAAGATGGCTCAATGCTACTCAAGCTGCCTAGAAATGATAACAGCTCCAGATAAAAGGTTAGTCTATTTCAGATCACTGCAGCACAGGAGCACAGACGGTTGTGTGGAGCACCAATGGGAGTTTTTCCAGTGACTATAAAGGAGAGTGATGTGTTTTATTATGTAACCTTCAATAACCTTGTGGAAGAGGGAGAGCAAAAAATTTCAAGAGGAGGAACATAGGAGGAGACATGGTTGTAGATCTTACCAGTAATTACTGTTGAAGAAAGGACAAGGAGAAGATGGGTACTTTCCATTTCATGAAAATACTTTTTATAATGTTGACTGGAAGTGCCTAGACTCAGCATGTCAGGTAAAAGTGTACATCTGACACTTTTGCAGCTAGAACAGCCTCCACTCTTCTTGGAAGGCTGTCCACAAGATTTTGGAGTGTTTCTGTGGGAATTCGTGCCCATTCATTCTGTAGAGCACTCATGAGGTCAGGCACTGATGTTGGACGTAACGGCCTGGATCGCAATCTCCGTTCCAGTTCATTCCAAAGGTGCTCGATGGGGTTGAGATCAGGGCTCTGTTTTTCAGGTCAGGTTTTTTCACACCGAACTCTTTATGAAGAACGAATGTCTTTATAGTTCTTGCTTTATGCACACTGGGGTACAGGCATGTTGAAATAAAAAAGGGCCTTCCCCAAACTGTTGCCACAAAGTTGGAAACATAGCATTGTCCAAGGTGTACTGTACATTAAGATTGTCCTTTAGTGGGGATAAGGGACCTGATTGATTGAAACACCTGAATTCAATTGTTAACAGGTTTGGCCAAATACTTTAATCCATATACAGTGGGACCTTGGATTACGAGCATAATTCCTTCCGGAAGCGGGCTCATATTCCAAAATACTTGTAAACCAAATCAAGTTTTTTCATAAGAAATAATGAAAACTCAAATTATACATTCCACAGCCCAAAACAATTCATACATAAAAATAATTAATACAATATATAAAATAAAAATAAAACAAATTAACCTGCACTTTACCTTTAAAAAAAGTCAAAATAAATCCTGACAGTTAAGTGTTTCTGTTTATGCGTGCAGGCGCTGTGTATGTGTATGTAATGTGCGTGCGTGTAATGTGTTGATTATACCAGTGAGAGACAAGCACTAAGACCCGGCAGGGGAGATGCTTACTCAAAATTCCACAGTGCAAGAGAGAGAAAAACCTTTGGCTCATGTGATGCTCGGCGTCAAAACAAGAAGCGCATGCGTGATACATGATACTCTGTACTACAAGACTTGCTCGTTTTTCAAGTCAAAATGTATTAAAAATCTTTGCTCATCTTGCGGAACACTCGCAAACCACATTACTCGCAATCTGAGGTTCCACTGTAGTGTAGCAGTGGCCACTATGTCACATTATCTATCTAAACTGTTCATCCTGCATAAGGTTGCAGGGGACCTGGAGACTGCCAAGGGAACTCAGTGTTCAAGGCAGGGTATTATCAAAATGAAGTGTTTCATTAGCATTGTGTAAGATAAGCTTTTAAACTCTATTTTTAAGCTTTTACATTAGATATTTGGTGTTGTACAGCCCAATCGTAGGAATGTATTCATAAATACACATTGCCTAACCCCTGACATTGTAAAAGGCTGTGCCTAATTACATGGTCTGGCTTGTATTTAATCAATAATGTTTAAAAGTTTTTGCTTTGCCTCTTCATCTATTCTGAAGTCTTTCTTTCAGATCAAGCATTTGTTGTCCTCCCCTTTCTCCTCAAGCTCAATGTTGGCCTGGGCAGATCATTTCATGGTTACAAATGCTAGTCCTTCAGTTGTGCTTAAGCTCTACAGGGAATGTTCAAGTCAAAGTGGGACCTTTGACTGCGCAGAATAACAGTTTTAAAAATACAAAAAGTTTCTAGAGTAAAAACTCCATCGATTTCTCTATGTAATCCCCTACTATACTAATGCACTTATCCCAGTGCTTCACTAGTGTTTGGACACCATCAGGGTAGTAAGTTTTCTCAGGACGCTGGAGCCATGATCAGACTGCATGCTTCATGTCTGAAATGCGGGCCTCCCAGGAACTCCTTTAATGGCCCCAAAACATGGAAATGGTCAGGACTGTGCGCAGTTTGTGGCAATAGTGATTGCAGTGAGCTCTGAGATACCTCAGCCTGGATCGATCATCATTCACGGACTTAAGACTTTCTTTAAAATGCCTGCAGCTTTAAAATGTTTGAAGAGTCTCATTACCATACTGTAAAGTCTTCTGTAAATGGCAATTGCTTTTACTTCTTTTTTATTTACAAGAAATTTTAAAACAAGTCCTGGGTTGGCTTAAATACTTGTAAAAATCTTAAGAGCATAGATAGATAGGCAGATTGATTGATTGATTGATTGATTGATTGATTGATTGATTTTTCCCTGGCTTTAAATTTAGAGTCTGATTCTTTTTTTTTTTTTTTTTGCCAGATATTTTCAATCATGTCATCAAAAAGATTCATCATATCATCACCAGTACATTATTGGTGTGTATGTGGTGATCTTCCTGTTGCTACATTATTAAATAAGAGTCTAGGATTATTTGTTATAGTCTATAATGGGGGAGAGATATGTTGATCTAGCAGCACTAAGAGCTTTTCTATATCTCAGCACGCTCTCTTTCTGTGCCGTTTGAAATACTACCAATTTAGTCTGATGCCATTTACGCCATTCACTCCAGTGTTCTAGCAATTTAATTCTTTGTGTGAATGTGTGTGTGTGTGTGTGTGTGTGAGAGAGAGAGAGAGAGAGAGAGAGACTTAGCCTTTTGGCCTGAGGGCTGATGGATGAGGAGATTTATGAGGGAAAGTAAATATGCATCAGGTTAGCTGCACATCGATAAATCGTGGGCTGCTGACTTCAGAGATGGGTGTACAAATTTACTCCCCGACTTTAGAAAACCGTCTGTCTATGTGGGAAGCCCGTTTATTACCTTCACTGTGAAAAAAAGACATCCTGTAGGTACATCATCAGCTGTGAACCTAGCCACTAATTTGTAGCTCATTACTACCACTTTACACTTCACAGTCTTACACTGTGGAAGCGTCAGTCGTGTGTGTGTGTGTGTGTGTGTGTGTGTGTGTGTGTGTGTGTGTGTGTGTGTGTGTGTGTGTGTGTGTGCTTGAGATTTACTGCATGCTGTTTAGTGTTAATCCCGTTTTTGGAGAGTAACTCACACCTGGGCCGAGGAATGATTTATGGGAAAGAAAGAGGAACAGTGACAGCAGGTTTGGGATCGGGTCTCTGCTGAGGAGGAAGTTCTGGTTCTGTTTGTCAAGACAGAGTTTGCCAGTGAGCAAACAAGAGCACAGGGACATACTGTACAGAGACGTGTGGGGACACCAACGGGAGTTTCTCCACCACCTGTAAAAGGAGTGTGAGCTTCTGTTTTATTATGCAACAACCTTGTGACAGAAGAAGAGCACAGAGGTCAAGAGGAGGAGCAGTTCCCACCTGCTCAAAAGCAAAAAGCAATCATGCTCAGATCTGAGAATGTCTGAGCGAGCATGTCAAGTGAACTCCGGTTGCAATGAGAAAACTATTTGACCCTGAATCAGATCATCTGCAGGAAGTGAACCAGGCACGATGCCAAAGGACGGAGCTGTAGTGCTACAGTGTTTTAGACAGCAAAAAGAGAGAAATTGTCTACAGTGTGTGTGTGTGTGTGTGTGTGTGTGTGTGTGTGTGTGTGTGTGTGTGTGTGTGTGTGTGTATATACTGTCGTCTTGCATCTCTAGGGTCCGGGTTTGATTCTACTCTCATGGAGTTTGTTCATGTTCTCCCCGTGCTTGGTGGGTTTCCTCCGGGTACTCCGGTTTCCTCCCACAGTCCAAAGACCTGCAAATTAGTCTAATTGGTCGTTCTCAAATTGCCCGTAGTGTGCGAATGAGCGCGCGTCAGATAATATATCGGAATCATGAACTGAGCCTCTGGTTAGTGTTCTGTGTGTTTGGTTGATTTATCCAGTTCCTTTGCTCACTTGACACAACATTTGACTTCTGATCAATCCGAATCCAGAATTCACCAGCAGTGTTGGGCAAAATGCTGTAGGTTTAGGAATGTCCTGATTCTGTTAGGAATACCTGCACCTTCATCAAATGTAATTGTGTGTCACCTTCAAGTCATTTTCCGGTATTGGTTATGAGGTCCTTTGTACTGTAAGAGCTGCAGGCTGAACACTGAACGCACATGATGAGCTTGTGTTATTAGTGTCTAAGAAGGCAAGAAGCCAAATTAAATCTGACCGGTGCTGGATGACCTTTCACCCTTTTTCTTGATTTATTTATTTATTTATTATAATTTTTTTTTTTTTATAATTCATCCACCTCTCACCTACCAGCTAAGAAAGACTTGGCTCACACTCACTCATGGAGGGTTTTTTTTTTTTCTTCTTCTTCTTCTCAGACTCATTTGCATGGAGGATGGAGTGAAAAGAAATGTCTGCGTAATGCTCAGAGATGGATTTCCTTAATACTTTACGCTTCCTCTTAAACAGCAACATCAAAACACGACACCCTAGCTCATCGTCATGTTTATTTCTCGCCGCCCCTGAGGGTTTAATGCAACACAGTTTGCATGGAGAGTGTTTCGCCCAAGGCTGGCTTTATTTTCTGATTTTTCAGCCGTCATCATGCTGCAACCTGGCAGCCCGGGCGGAGATAAAACTCCCACTACTCAAAGCTCATCTCTTTTTCCATTCACACCCACTTTTTTTGACAGCTGTGCCTGAAATCAAAACAAGGAGCAAGGTCGGTGAAGCAGACATACAGACGAACAGAAAGAGCTTTTGTTTAAAAAAAAACAGAAAAGAAAAGAAAAAGTCAATTTCGGTCACAACTGTCTGACAAAATCGAGGTCTGTCTGTCAAACCTTAGACAGACAGACAGACAGACAGACAGACAGACAGACAGATAGATAGATAGATAGATAGATAGATAGATAGATTGATAGATAGATAGATAGATAGATAGATAGATAGATAGATAGATAGATAGATAGATAGATAGATAGATAGATAGATAGATAGATAGATAGGAGTGGGGCAAAAAAGTATTTAGTCAGACACCAATTGTGCAAGTTCTCCCACTTAAAAAGATAAGAGAGGCCTGTCATTTTCTTGCCGCACTGTAGATACATACATACATACATACATACATACATACATACATACATACATACATACATAGGAAACTACAAAGAAAGAAAAGTTGAATGTGCTATTCACGGTAAAATAGCAAGGTGACAAAGGACAATATCACATTTGTCTAAGGACAATGTGAATTGAAATATCTGAAATATTCCGGAAACTGGGATTTACGTTTCTTCAAATTTTCTTTGTAAAATGACAAGAGAGAGATAAATAAATGGAGATCATGGTGATGAAATAACATTATGTTTACACACTGCCTGGCCGAGAAAAAAAAAAGTCTTACACTCTAAGATTCCATTCAGTCACCTTTAATTGTTATTTCAGTGCACAATGTGACGGCCAGTTGATGTGTGAAAGTAATTCATGCTCCCAGAACCACTCTTTCACTGAAAAAGCTCCATAGATGTGATAGGCCCTCAGGGGCCCTCACAAGATAATTTTGCCGCCTAGCTCATACACACTTTCACGTTAGGCAAAACGAAACTCGGTACACATTTAGAGCTCATTAAGCCGAACAACTTTCGCACTGCCTGGACTGAACCCAACAGGAGGCCGGTTATGGCAAAAACGCACCCGATGGATTTTGATATACTCCTCCTTGGGAAATTATACGATCGCTACCAAACCGGGCCGATGTGATCTAAAGACATTGGGGATTCAAAATTGCGAAGGGATTTTTGATATCTCAAACGGGTCAGCCGTGATAATGTCTTAAACGTACGCCGAAAAATGATTAATAACTTTCTGTGTGGCGTTATATTGAGTGACATCATATTCAGTGACGCGTTCAGTGACATCACGTTCAGGAACGTCATAGTGTGAGGCTTACTTTCCAGCATCTATTGTACACACAAACACATCGCAAATGTTAACACTCACACACTTGCATCACACACACACACACACACACACACACACACGCACACACTTATATCAGACACATATTACAAATGTTAACACTCACACACATCTTTCACGCATACATTGAGTACACACTTATATCACACACACATCACAAATGTTAACACTCTCACACACACACACACACACACACACACACTCATACATCACACACATTACAAATGTTAACACTTGCGCGCGCACACACACACACATACACCTCTCTCACGACGCAAACACACGCACAAACACACTTATATCACACACACGTTACAAATGTTAACACTCTCACACTCGCACAGACACACGCACGCACACACGTATACACAAACACACTCATACTCATGTACAGTGTATCACACATCACAAATTATAGCACCCACACACACTAACAAGTCACATGTCTCACACAAATTAACACACACACACATCACTGTTGTTAACACACAGACTCAAACACCACACACACAAACACCCACAAACTCATTTACTTGTCACACACTGACTGACAGATGTCACACACACACACATACACACCTGTCTCCCTCACTCTCTCACACACACACACACACACACACACACATGCGCTAACGCACTCAACAAATATTTAGGGCCCAAACTGACATTAGCCCTGTATGATGTGGGCTGTGTGATGTGTGCAGGTTGTGTGGTGCAACCGGGCGGTGATAACTTATTCGAGGTCTTAACACACTCAAATAACTCACAGGTTGTGCGATGCGCCTGGGGTGGCGATGGCACAGTGTGCTTGGGCCCGTCATTGTTGCTTGCAACTATATTTTTAATTGTATTCACACCTGTTTGGTTGATCTTGTAAAAAGAAAGTGATGCGAGTTAGTGCACAAGGTTTATTCTTATACACTGGATAATGAGAACAGCACACTGATTCAGGTACCCGGTCATGTTGGTAATTTTCACATCTTTCTTTCTTTGACCTTGCACACAGCTCCATCTGTAAGCTCCCTGTCCTAATAATCAACCCTGCAGGAGGACAGAAGACCTGCTCTGATTTATCAATTAGCATCACCTCTAAGCATGTCTCTCAAGAACGCTTCTTACAGGATCACAATTTCTATATTATTTTCCAATATACTAATTTGGCTACTGTTGCTGTTACAAAAACACCAGTCAGATGTTATTTTAAGACATGACGGTCAACCGTTCTTCACCCGTTCTTGAAAAATAGTATTGTCTTACAAAACAGTGGTTAAAAACTGATCGTCTGCACCTGTTTCTCACTGGTTCATGCATTAGTTAGATGCTTGAATGAAGGACATGTCACTGTGTGGCTTAACAAACAAAAAACATTCTTCTGAAACTGCTCAATTACAGGGACGGAGGCAACAACAACAAAAAAAAAAATCTTTCAGGAAGCCTGGAGAACAATTCCCCAAGACTGTATTAAAAATAAAATAAAAAAGGTTTTTAAAAAAAAGTAAAAAAGGTTTTTGGAGACATCAGCAAAAAAAAAATTTTTTTTTTTTATCTTCAATTGTTTTTCACATTCATTACAGCTGTTTATCATTCCACACTCCAGTCAAGTAGGTGGCAGTATTGCGTCAAATTCCTATAAACCTCGCCATCAGAGTCCCATGTCAAACCTCTTCGTGGTGTTGTGACTGCAATCACTGTACCCTCCGGGGTTAAACTATTTGTGTTTGAGACCGAGAGAGTCCTGGCCACCTACCCTCGTATTCTGGCCAAAAAACTTCATGGGAGCACGAACAACTCTCACGGCGTGTGCCTGCGATGAGCGTGTGCCTTAATCTCTTGTCGCTCCTGGCTTATCCCGTAGGCTCCCTACGTAGGCGCCCCACCTTCTGCAGGTGCGCAAAGAGGTACAGTGGCCAATACCAATGTTGGCCAATGTCAGCAGAAGGGGTCTCATCCTAGGAAGCATGCAGCAGAGCTACCTCTATGTACCCATTCTGCTACCCTGCCAGCTGCCACCTTCCACCAGCCAAATGCCCGCATGCCGGCTGGGCACTGTCACCGGACCCACACATGCAGACCTTCAGTCTTTTCCGCCCCTTTTTTTCCTCTTTATCCCTCCTTTAATCCTCTTCCTTCCCTATTTTTTCAAAATTTATTTCTGTTACACAACTGTCACTTCAAAGGAAGCCGTCCAAGAAATGAAGCCATGGAGGGTGCAAGCCTATAAAAGTAGTCAAGAGCTGGATATGACTGAACGAGCACAAACTAACCCACTGTATAAACTAAAAAGAAGAAGACAATGCTCTTCTCTCGCCAAGTGGTTTATATTTGATGAACAAAGCTGTCGTGTGTTTTAAAGAAATTCATCAATTTTACATTATTTAACATTTAGAGGTTTATTTTAACCGTGCACCAATTCTTTCCAATGATTCGTTCTGACCAACAAATGATCGATTAAACTACATAATTGATTATATAGGTTAAATGTCCATACATTGGACACTTCATGATGTTTCCCTTTAAAATTCAGGCCATGTGCTTTTGTCTCCAGCCCTGTTCCAAGCACAGCTGACTGTCATAATGTGTTGGTTAGTTTCTCTATTTATGCAAAGTCTGTTTGTGTGACTTTCTCTGCCTTATTTCTTGTTCCGATTCCTTCCAGTTTTCCTAATCATCCCTGTTACTGTTTATCATGGATTGTCCTGTGCCGCTGCTGCTGCCGTTTATCTGGTGTCTTCCTATTTATTGACCCCCAGCTACAGTATGCACACTGACTGAGCATCTTTGGATAGCTCGTAATAAAACACTGGCTGAGCACAGTGGCAAGGAAAAACTCCCCGAGACGGCAGTAGGACGAGTATTATGGAGTATTCAGGCCACCTAG
Organism: Clarias magur; assembly: GCA_013621035.1. Lineage (NCBI taxonomy): Eukaryota > Metazoa > Chordata > Actinopteri > Siluriformes > Clariidae > Clarias > Clarias magur. The sequence goes on along the minus strand of QNUK01000074.1, from coordinate 2,131,871 downwards.
AGAGAAACCAGACTCAACAGGAATCCCATCCTCATTTGGGTGAAAATGGATAACAGGGATTGACCTGCAGTCATACTGTGTGAGACTGGAAGTTCAGTATAGCAGGAGATGTGTGTAAGTTAATATCGATTCCAGTTCATTATTGGAGGCTCAGGTAGACTGAAGGAAACTCCAGTCCTGAACCACTGGAGTGACTGCAGAGGTTCTCACAAGTCCTCAGAGAACAGCGGTCATCATCAGCTGAGGCCAGGACCGTCTTGGTGGAAAAGTGCAACCGTCCCCAGTCATCACACGCATCCCAGACAGACCACACGGGGCATCCATGCAACAAGATCAACAAGCCAGAAACGGAGTCTGGATCACTGGCAGCTCAGGATCGACATGTAGAGCTCAACAGAGAGACAGGGAAGAGAGCAAAGGAGAGAGAAAGAGAGAAAAGAAGAAAAGGAGAGATAACAGTTTGGTATGGTCACTGTCACGCAATGTATGAAGTGAATGTTGTCCATTTAGTGCAGAGTGCAAGCAGGGACTCCGGCAGGACTAACTATGACATCATAACTAAAAGGGGGAGCCGGAAGGAAGCACAGAAGAACAGACGTACAGTGACCAATCACTTCACCATCGACAAACCTGAGTGAACAATGAGAGTGGGGAGGACAGCATCTAAACATACCAGTTCACCAGAATACTCTACGTCCATGAGTCCCCCAGATCTGCTCCTTTACCTAAGGTTAATATACTTACAAAAATGCTTGGCTGAAAAAAATGTTTATACATATATACATATATTTATAAATAATAATACACCTGCATCCTTTGATCACAGTAGGCGTGGCAGACTGTAAGACACTAGCAGTTCACTCAGATACTGCGGTGCGAGACCATTTAATGCTTTATACGTCGATATTAGTATTTTAAAATCAGTGTGAAGTTTCACAGGGAGCCAATGCAGTAAGGATAAGATCTTCTGGTTCTACAAACCAATGACGAAGCAGTTAAAGACAAGACTTGAGACATTAATTAAAATGTTTTGTACAGCCATTATAAGGACCACGTGAAGCTATTTTTAAATGCAGTCTTCCTCAAGGGGCAATGAGTTATTGGTCACACTTCTTTCTTGTGACATTGCATCATTAACGCTTACGCAAATGAAGTACCAGGGGGTCTAGTGATATTTATAAATTTGGCATTAAAATGTGTTTTGACAAGATTAATGCACATAAAGCAGGTGGCCATGAGAGGAAAAGTCACATAACACCAATCAGAGGCCGAGAGAGAGAGAGAGAGAGAGAGAGAGAGAGAGAGAGAGAGAGAGAACGTTAACCTGGGTGTTGAGAAATAAAAAGTTATTTTATGGTAAGGATGGCCAACCAAAAAAATTTATAAGAATTCTGGCATGAACAGAAATTGTAGAACAGAATAAATGGGTTGTAACCTTTTAAGCGAAGCATATAAATGTCCTGACGAAATATGACGCAAGGCGTAACCTTACAGAGTAAAAAGCAGAGCGCTGATGCCGCGAATCATGTGGCTTCAGGTAAAATTACTACTATCATTTATCACGTGATGTATCGTTTATCAAACCAAACTAAAAATTTTCTGCCAAATGTATAAAAGTTTATCATTTCTGTGTACTGAGTATGTAAACAACGTCAAAACCCTACCGAAATATTTAAGAATGAATTCAATTATATTTATTTTTTATTTCTCTCAACATTTTAAATCAGCCTCATTCGTAGGTTTTTCATTTGCATTCCAGCTGGACAATAAGGACACAATTCTATAACATTCACCCAAAATCCTATACCATCATATACACCGCCTTGTAACACCCACCCAAAGCGGTAGACCAATAAAGCCCTGTTCACCCACCCAAAAGCAGTTGATCACACCCACCCAAAAACCAATAAAGACGCAGCTCTGTAACACCCACTAAAAGGCTGATGACAAATCAGGACACCGTCATGTGACACTCACTTAATAGCAACTCTCCAATGAGGATGCAACCTTGTTAAAATGCAGTTGACAAATTAGGACACAGCTCTTTAACAGCCACCCAAAAGCAGTTGACCCATGAGGATGCAGCTGACCCAAAAACATCTGGCCAATAAGTACATAGACCTGTAACACCCACACAAAAGGAGTTGACTACTTAGAATGCAGCTGTGTAACACACATCCAAAAGCAGTTGACCAATAAGGACGCAGCCTTTGTTTTTTTTTTTTTTTTGTTTTTTTTACGTTATTCCGTATATGTAGTCCAGAAAACAACTAAAATGTAAGTGTAAGTGAGTTCTACTAATGCAGCTCAGCCACCAGACACACTAGCATCTTCTAAACCATTACGTTTGTCTGCATTTAAGGATTTAAAGGCAGTAAATCGAGGGTCAGATTAGCAAGTCTGCCTGTATGGAACTTACACAACCTCGAAAGCAATTTCAATAATATGCACATATTTCTTCAGCGTAGCTGTTCATGAAAACCAAATTACTAGTTTAAAGGCTGTTGTGATTGAGTGAGGAATTAATTCGTTCAAATTCAGTTTGATAAACAAGGTCCATCGGAATTATTGTAGGAGCTAAGTTCAAACGTCACTTTTTAATTATGACACAAAATAAAAGCGTGAAATTGTTCTTCAGGCACGTTGTTGCCACTAAAAATACTATTAGACACTTTCAGGACCATAGACAGCTAAAAAAAAATCTTTATCATTTTGTGTATATATATATGTGTGTGTGTGTGTGTGTGTGTGTGTGTGTGTGTGTGTGTGTGTGTGTGTTGGTTGGTTTATAATTAGGCTATTATCAATTTCTGGCCATTGGTATGGGAAGGCGCATGCAAGACACATACAGCAAGAGGGCGTTACAATGCACACAAATGATCAATCAGCTGGACTAAAAACACTGGCCAGAGGGAAGAAAAGGACTTTCTCATCAAAGATTAAAGGCATATAGTATTAATAGTGTGTAGTATTACCTGCCTGAAAATGAGATAGCTTTGGAAATGTCTCATCCTTAAGCTTTATGTCAATATTAACGACATTTTTAGGTGATATACTGTAGTTTACATCAAGTCAAAAGAGTTGTTTAGCGAGAACGTTTCGCTTGAGCAGTGAAAGCTTAAGTATCCATAAACATGGTAGTGAGTCGTTATCGATACGAGCCGCCATCTCACCAGAGTGGATAGGTTCAATAATTGCTTTTCATGGTCATATAACACTAAGGAAGCAATAAGAAGAAGGGAATGAAGCTGCTTTACAAGAGTTGAGTGTTGAGCTGACGGCATGCTCTTATTGTTTCTTCTCATATTTGACCACACTAAGTCAATACTGTTTATGATGAAAAATGATGATAAAATAAGCAGTATAAAAATATACATGTTGCATATTAAAAGAAAATAATTTATACAACATATATATATATATATATATATATATATATATATATATATATATATATATATATATATATATTTTTATATATATAAAACATGTTATTATCACCACTCATGGAATCAGGTCTTATCAGTTTACTCACTTGTAACAAACTGTTTTATAATATTTTTTTTTGAAAGAGTCTCCAGCAGCAAAAATGTAACTTTATTTTATGATGATTTAAAAATGGAATCATTACCAAGATTCCAGTGATATATGAAGAATAACATCCATCAAAAGCCACTGTTTTGGTAAAATAATCAACATTTACTCCACTTCTTCACATCATCACGGCATTGATATTTTTCCCCTTATAACAGCATGATGCTGTTTTAAAAAATGTGTCTGCTTTAAACAGTGTACAGAAAGCTTGTATAATAGGAGAAGCAACAGTTCCTCTGAAAAGCTGCTCAAATTTTTTTGCATGAACTCAGTACTCATGTAATAATATAAAAATGAGATGTCGGCAAAAACACTACAGAACATTATAAAGCCACTATAAAAATCTACAGCCAGGTCCATAGATTTTGGAACAAGGATGAGTTTTATGGCCTTTGGCCTCTATTCACCACCACATTGAATTTGAAATGAAATGAAAAACTCAAGCTGTCAGTAAAGTCAAGACCTTTAGCTTTAATTCAAGGGATTTGACAAAAACAAATTGTGGGGATCATAAATTATGGAACAAACCAAAATAATTCTAAACTTAAGTATGGCCTCAAATACTCAAATGAAAATCCTTTGTACACAGTGGCAGCCTGAAGTCTGGAACCCATGAACATGACCAAATGTTAAGTTTCCTCCATTGAGATGCTTTGCCAGACATTTATTCAAGCGTTCTTGATCAGCTGCTGCTCATTTGTGGGTATTTCTACCTTCAATCTTGTCTTCAGTAAGTGAAAAGTATGCTCTATTGGGCTAAAAGGTGACTGACTTGGCCAGTAAACATCATATTATTTTTATTTTTTTTTTTTTGCCTGGGTAGCATTCACTGTATATTTTGGGTCTAGCTCCAATATAAATCCTATCAGTTTTGAAGCATTTGGCTGATTTTGTTTTGTTTGGATTCTTTTCAAATACTGTTTCGCTTCCCATCATTCTGGTACAAGTTAATTTTGGTTTCATCAGTCCAAAGAATGACAATTTTTTTTCTAATATGGCATTTCTGATGTTGCGTGTTTCCAATGGTAAAGCCATCTCTTGGCTGTAGACTTTGACAATGACAGGCCTACCTAGTCAAGAGTGTTTTTGACTTGGTTAGATGTTGTCAAAAGGTTCTTCCTTACCATGGACAGAATTCTGAAGTCATCCACTTTGGCTATCTTCCATGGTCTTCAAGGCCTTTTGCTGTTGCAAAGCTTGCCAGTTAATTCCCTCTTTTTAAGAATGTTCCTAACTGTTGCATTGGTCACTCCCAATGTTTTTCTTATCACTAAATGATGTTTTTCTTATCTCTGATGTGTTTATGGTTTTGTTTGTTTGTTTGTTTGTTTGTTTTTAGGTCACCACCCATCTTGAAAAGTTTGCCCCCTCACATATACTAATGTTCCACAAACAGGACATTAATATCACCAACCATTCCCATTTTATTAAGGTGTATCCATATAAATGGCCCACCCTGTATATCACACACACACACACACACACAGACACATACATACATACATATACTGTACACATACATATGTAACACGGGCAGCGCTCACGTATTTAATAATTACTTTTATTTTAAATTATCTTTATTATAGTTTGAAATTCTCCATAACCCTTTAATAAAAGCTCCGCTTTAGAAAAAAAATTGAGCTGCTCTTTCGCCATTTCGTCAACCAATCGCAGGGGTTGTGATCAGTGTTTCTACTGTCGATGCAAATCTCCTTTTAAACAAACGCACGAACGCGCAATAATCCTAGACAACTCAATCCAACTATACTAATCATCAACAACAGGTGTGCTCGAAGAACCGAATTAGCCACATTGTAATTAGCACGATGATCTCATCTTAGATGTGTCAATTCATCTCGGATGTTTCAAGCGACGTACGAAGAACGGACCCCTGTTTGGACCTCATGTTTAGAGGTTGAGTAAACAGCTACCAAATGCAAATGTAAGTTAGTCATGGAGTACTGGGGGAATAGGGCACAGCTGTCAAACCCTTTGAAATCCTTTTTTTTTTTACGCAGAAATCCTCAACCTGTATATTAGATCCTATACCGACACATGTTCTCAAACAGACACCGCAATAACAGAACCCCTGTTGAAAGTAATTAACTGTTCACTCAGTAGTGGGTTTGTCCCCAAATCCTTTAAATTAGCCGTTATTAAACCGCTAATCAAGAAACCTGACCTTGACCCCTTTCTGCTTTCTAATTACAGGCCGATATCAAACCTTCCCTTTATCTCCAAGATTCTGAAAAGGTAGTATCACAGCAGCTATGTTCACATCTACACAGAAATAGCATAAATGAACTGTATCAGTCAGGATTTAGGCCTCATCACAGCACAGAGACAGCACTTGTTAAAGTAGTAAACGACCTCCTATGGGCCTCTGATCAGGGTTGCGTCACTATACTTGTGTTACTGGACCTCAGTGCAGCTTTTGACACCATTGATCATAGTATTCTCCTTCACAGATTAGAAAAGGTAGTAGGAATTAAGGGAACTGCCCTCTTGTGGCTCAGATCCTATTTGACTGAACGTTATCAGTTTGTAGATTTAGATGGTGACCATTCCTCATGTTCTCAAGTGGAGTTTGGTGTTCCACAGGGCTCAGTTTTAGGCCCACTGCTTTTTTCCCTTTACATGCTTCCTCTGGGCAACATAATTCGTAAACATGGTATTAGTTTTCATTGTTATGCTGATGACAACCAGATGAGATAAACCAGTTTGCTAAAATTGAGCAGTGTGTGCAGGACATAAGAGATTGGATGTTAATTATTTTTCTTCTGCTTAATCCTGATAAAACAGAAGTTCTAGTCATAGGACCACAAGTAGCTAGAAGTAAGCGTTATGATCACACTGTAACTTTAGATGGCCTTTCTGTTCCATCAAATGCAACAGTAAATGACCTTGGTGTGATTATAGATTCCAGCCTTTCGTTTGAAGCTCATGTAGATAATATCACCAGGATAGCTTTCTTTCACCTTAGAAATATTGCCAAGATAAGAAACATATTGTCACTAAATGATGCAGAAAAACTAGTTCTTGCTTTTATCACCTCTAGGTTGGACTATTGTAACGCCTTACTGTCTGGTTGTTCAACTAGGTGTATAAACAAGCTTCAGTTAGTACAGAATGCAGCAGCGAGAGTCCTCACTAGAACCAGAAGATACGAGCACATCACCCCTATCTTATCTACACTGCATTGGCTCCCTGTGAAATTTCACATCGATTTTAAGATACTACTTTTGACATTTAAAGCACTAAATGGTCTCGCGCCACAGTATCTGAGTGAACTGTTAGTGTCTTACGATCCGCCACGCCTACTTCCATCAAAGGATGCAGGCTGCCTGTCAGTACCACGTATTATTAAAACTACAGCAGGGGGCAGAGCTTTTTCTTACAAAGCCCCGAAGTTATGGAATAGTCTTCCTGTTAATGTTCAGGACTCAGACACAGTCTCAGTGTTTAAGTCTAGGCTAAAAACTTATTTATTTAGCCAAGCATTTTTGTAAATAGATTAACCTTAGGTAAAGGAGCAGATCTGGGGGACTCATGGACGTAGAGTATTCTGGTGAACTGGTATGTTTAGATGCTGTCCTCCCCACTCTCATTGTTCACTCAGGTTTGTTGACGGTGAGGTGATTGGTTGCTTTACATCCCAGTTCCTCCTCATGTCTGTTTCGTTTTGACTCTCCCTTTTAGTTATGCTGTTATAGTTAGTCCTGCCGGAGTCCCTGCTTGTCACCTTATACATGTTGACTGTGACCAGACCTAACTGCCATCTCTCCTGATTTTCTGTTCTCTCCTCTTTCTCTCTCTCCCTTTCTCCTTTTCCCTCTCCCTGTCTCTCTGTCAAGGTTGATGACCGGGCAAGTTTGATCCATGGAGACGCACAATTCACAGCGTCTGCTGCCAATGTCCTGCTTCCAGATACACCCTCCAGAGGTATTGTGGAATCATTCCCGATGGGCCAGAGCTGGTGCACCAAGGGAACCTACACGATATTGGGCTTAAAGCCTTATTGTTACTACTGATTGGAGTAAGATCACATATTAATCCTTAACATACATTTCGATTAGGAATGATCACTCATGGCAGCGAGAGTGCAGGTTGGTGGTTTTACCTTATACTTGATGTTTGGTGGAGATATTTATGTGAGAGTGGATGTGTTCATTTTCTCATTTCATTATCTTTATTCGGCACTTTATCCTTGTCAGAGGATAATGAGATGGCAGTCCATAGATGGGCACCTCAAGAGTGCACACACTCACAAACATTGGTCAATTTATAAAACTCTTCATGCATTTAACCTGACACTTAGCTGAGCTATGGACACTGGATCTGCGACACATCAGCTCGAATTTCTTACCACTTATTTTCAAACTGATGAATTTAGATGTTTTCCCATCATCACAACCCAGACCTGTGACAGTGTGAAGTCAGGGCTAATCCTTACACTCTTACAGAAGAGTGAGATAAGGGTGGATGGGGGTTTCACACTTGGTGTGACTGCTCAAATCCACACATGAAACAGATCCCCCGCCTCCAAACACACCCTAAATTGCTACATTCTATGTGAAGAAAGCAGCAAGTTATTCAGTTCCATGAAGTTGCCCAAGTGGTGCAGAAAAAAAAAAAAAAAAAAAACAGTAGGAGAACAGGCAATTAATAGGATCTTTGGCAGAAGTAACACCATTTTTCATGCCTGTGCAGCAGATACAAGAGTCACAAGTCACCTCAGGTCAACAGTGTCACAAGAGAGGCTGTCTGTACTGTCTCTTCTCTCGATGGAGCACAAAGTCTGATCAGTGGATGTGGAGTCATTAATAACAAAGTTTGCTGAAGCCAAAGCTCGCAATTTTAGTATCTTGACCGTCACTATTCACACCCGCCATGCACACAATAAGACTAATTGCTTAAAAAATTAATTTATTATAACTATTTTCATATTATTTCTGCTCCAACACCCCAAGGTGCATGTTTTCCCACCCACTAAATCTCATTTGATTAAGGAACAATAAGCTATTTTTAAAAAGTAAATAATATTCAAAATCAGGGAGAAAGAATAAAAGCTGAAGAAATCCAGTGCCAAAAGAGAAGAGGAGGAGAAAGCGAAAAGACAACAAGGGACATAGAGACAAAAAAAAAAAAAAAAAAAAAAATAGAGAGAGAGAGAGAGAGAGAGAGAGAGAGAGAGAGAGAGAGAGAGATATTCAAATAAAAATAAAATCAATACAGGAGAAGGAGAGAGATGTAAAGCAAACAAAAAGAAAGAGGGAAGTAAATATAGGGATGACAGAAGAAATAGTGAAATGCATTAAAAAGATTGGAAGGAGACAAAGAAAGTAGTCAAGGAGCAGGAGAAATACATAAAAATGAAAGCATTAAAGGGATAGAAGAAGAAAAAGAAGAAATAGATACAGTAAGTATTATTTGGTATTATTTGAGTCACTCCATTCACCTGTCATGGGTTTTCATATTTTAGTAAAACAACATTGAAGACAGAAGCCAATCCTCAACTGATCAATCATCCTGCTGATCATGCTGAAATACAAAGGGATCTGATCTGATCTGTAATATCATATATGTGAACTGACAATTAGGGTCTGGCTGTTACTACAGGCCAGAGCGGCTGATGTTGTTGCTGTGGGCATATAGGGCAGGCATAAACGCAGAGGGGTTATAAACAGAAAGTGTCTTTTTATTCATAAACTCAAAAAACAGACACAAACAAACAAAGAAACTAAAACAACAGACTCAAACTATAACTAGGGCTCAGGGCTACACACAGGCTGTTATTAGCCGACACCAGGGACTAAGAGCTGAACACGGGGGGACATGGAGCTGGAACTAACTAAAGATACAAAGGGACTAGAGACGGGAACTAGAGGCCGGACAGGACAAGACATGACTAGAGACGAGAACGAGACGGGACCAGGGACACAGAGACTAGAGACGAGACAAGACACGGCCAGAGACAAGACAGGACCAGGGACACAGACTAGAGATGAGACAGGGCTAGAGACAGGACGAGAGACTGCATGGGTTAGTGGTTAGTTGGATTAGTAGCTGCATGGAATATCGATATACTGAATGATGACCTAACCGGGTTAGTATCTATCTGGATTAGTGGCTAACCGTGTTAGTACTGAACTACTCGAGGGACCTGAACACACAAGACAAGGCACACATGAGGCTAATCCAAACTAGCGGCTAACCTGCTAGAGACCAAAACCACTAGCAGTCAATCCCACTAGAGGCTTATAGCCTTCTGGAGGCTAACCCTACTAGCAGCCAAGGCCTACTAGCGGCTAACCCAGCTAGCTGCTAAGCACTCATGTGGCTACACACATCTAAACAGACAAGGGAACAGTACATGCAAAGAACTAAACAACAGTACTTACACAGGACACAGCCTAAACTAAACACTGAACAAGACAGCTCCATGAATCCATCAGCACAAAGAATATAAAGAAAACTACTAATAGAGCCCTCTGGAAAACAAAAGGTTAAATAGTATAACTAAAATATTAATTAAAAGAAACAAAACCAAACAAAAAGCAATGCCCACTTGACCAGGATGTTTACATACAAACATACAAACAATGCTCGACCCAGTTTCCCAGAACAGACTGCTATTTATAGAATCTTTAATGAACTACCTTGGTTCAGGTGAGCTCTCTCATCACCCGATCGAGGTGCCTTCTGGGAAACTCAGTCGATCAACAAAAACTACAAAACAGACAGACGAGAACAGTGCCCTCTAGTGGAGGTCCCTTACATAGGTACTGTACATTTTAATTGTACATAAATCATTGTTTGTGAAAAGATTTTAAAGTTGGGTGGGATGAGTGAAGGGAAGTTTAAGATAAGACTTATCTTATAATACAGTATGTGACGGCAGCCAACCGCATCTTTTTGGAACTGCTGGCTCACACGCTGTCGGAAGCGGTGTAACACACTCGGGGGATATTGCTATCCACCCATTCCCCTCGCATGAGCTCAAAGACGCCCATGATTGGCTTGAGCCATGGTTACTGTGCGTGAGAGTGCTAGAGTGCCTCTCATCCCTCCCCTTGAGGTAGCTCGGCCAATCAGCTCTCTCTAGGCTTCCAGGTCATTCTTCAAATTTGCGATCTCCAGATGTTAGGGCAAGCTGGTTACCGCTACACCACTCAGGGACCAGATGATGTTCAAAGCACCAGCACTTGCCCCACAAATGTGAGTTAATTACAGCACCTGGTCTCATAAAATAACTGGTTTTAAATATCAGTAAGGTTTCCCTGGATGACCACAACAGCTGTTTGTCCACTATCACCAAATTTCAACAGGATGTAACACGACCAGTTGGACCAGTTACAATATATTGTGTATGGCGAGTGTTGAGTTCTCTGGACCTGACAGGTACAATAGTAAACTCTTTATTTTAATTTAATTTGTGCTACAACCACACAAGGGATGTCGTAACTAACAACTCTAAATGTAACTCTAAACAGATATAAGTATCACAGGTTGTTCGTTACTAACCTTAATGGTTCTTTAAAAAAGACCATTTTGGGGCTGTCAGGAGTAACCGCACTGCAATACACAACCATGTCATTGATTGTTTTTTTTTTTTTTTGGATTTTTCCCCGATTTTCTCCCTAATTTAGTCCTCCCCGTCACTAGAGGGCTCCACATTAAGGCTACTACTACCACTCAGCCGGGAGGGCCGAAGACTATCACGTGTTTCCTCCGAACCACATGACGCCAGCACCTTTTCAAACTGCTCGCTCGCGCACCGTTGGGGGCGCTATCCGCTCCCTCCGCTGCGCGAGCTCACAGACTGACTGGCTGTAGAGCCGTGATTAATGTGGGAGCACTATGTACCTCTCATCCCTCCCCTCTGAGAGAGCTCGGCCAATCAGCTCTCTCCAGACCTCCGGCTGCGAGAGGTTACAGCACCACCCGGGATTCGAACTAGCGATCTCCGGATGATAGGGCGAGCGCTTTAACCACTGCGCCACTCGGAGGCTATGTCATTGATAGTTGACATGTTGACAAACCAGTCCTTTTTACACAACTTCTTTTTGGCTGGTGCAAACAACAAAAAGAAGTTCTGGAAAAGACGCGTTGAGAACGGTCCAATCACATGAGCCCAAATATTTAAAAACAATATTGATTCGCTAAGAACAAAAGTGGGAGGGTTCGGGGCGCACAGTGCCACGCCCGAAGGATGATTTGACAAAATCCAGTCAGAGCTCAGCCTCAGGTCACATGCTTTTCAAAAATGTACACGCCTACATAGACACTCGTTTGTCCGGCGCCCCGCGTACACCAACACAAATGAACGTAATGCAGCTTAGATATTTTTTTTTAATTGCAAATACATTATATTAAGAAAAACAGCGGAATATTGTGACTAAATGACTTTATTTCATTATTAAAATAAATAATCACATAATAATGTTAAATAATCACATGTTAAAGGAGCATTCTTCTCTGCCTAACTTGCGCCCCGTACTGATCGGCCGCCACTGTTACACACTATAAAATTCTAACAGCAATTTATTGCCTACCTACCTACACAAACCTACCTACACTATAGTGTATACCATCATACACGTCATCTATCATTTAAAGGCCTCAGAACAATGTCACACCAACCCCGCCCTTCACTTCTTCTCCTCTAGCGCTACATCAAACAACTTAAACAATAGTCACCAGATATTAGTAGGTATTTGCTCAAATGAATGCAATACCAAATGTTCTGTGCATGATAATCAGTGTTATCCTGGTAGACTGAGAACCCTGGAGTTTCATTTATAACCATGAGGCATTTTGCAAAGAAATGAGAAAGCAATGAGTTTTTTCTCTCTCTCTCTCTCTCTCTCTCGTCACAAGGTGATATTTGAGGACAACAACAGTGACAAAAATAACTTCAAATAATTTGTTTTCCTGAGAGTGTTTGTGAGCGGAGCTTATAATAAACAAAATAGAATAGTGTTTTTTCCCCCGAAAGTGCAATTTTAGAAAAAAAAATACTTTTTGTCTTTTTTTTTTTCTTTTTTTTTTCCTAACCTATAACTACACTCCTCTGTCTGAGTATAAAACGGTGAAATTAAGCTGTCACTCTGGTTGCAGCTTGACAGCCTGTAGGCTAAATGAGGAACACTTATGCAGCATGAAGATGCTTCTCTTGCTGACAGTCCTCTGCAGTGGTGGAAGGAAATCAAAACACACACAGAGTACTAAAAATTCCCTCGAGTAAAAGTCGCGATCCGATCAAAGCAAGTCGTCTTTTGAAGTAATTAAATTACTTTTAAAACAATTGTGTCTAATTAAAAATGACTAATTTACACTAAGGAAAAGTAAACAACACAGTTACTGTATCAACCGAATATAGCGGAAAAGTTGCATTAGCTAGCTATCTGACCGAGCTAAATCCTACTGTGTGTTTCATGCGTACTGTAGGTGGGAGGTACTATCACTAAGTACACATACTAAGTACTTTATTACTGTACTTTAAGGACAGTTTTCACGTACAGTATGTATACTGGACTTTCCCTGAGTAGCTTTAGTAGTGGATACTTTTTACTTTTTTGTTCACCCCACAACAGATATCTGTATTTTATACTTCACTACTTTTGAGCAAGGCATTGAATTGCATAACAAGAGTGGTGTGTAGCATATTTGAAGCGAAATTCTCGCCACCTGCTGACTGGTATGCATAATTGCGTGATTTGCCTTTCATCCGTAAAACATTCAATCCTGTATCAGGATTAACAGTCTGAAAGGAGACTTAAAGACTTTAACCATGACTTCAAGACTACTGTGAGATAATGCTCTGTACATTTGATACTTGAGGTCATTTGAAGGTGATTTTTTTTTTCTGACTTTCTGTATTTTATGTATTATTTTCATGATTTTTTTTTTCCCCCCAGCTAAACAGTCCAACCTCATAATGCTGCAACCCCTGTGCTTCCCAGTGGGGAATTAAAAGCTGATCGCTTTTCCTTCATGCAGAGCACGGATCATTATGAGCAACCTTGAACACACCCCAAAGGGTTTGGGATCATCTGCAAACCCTTGTGAAGTAGGTCTTGGGTAACTGTAGATGTACAACAGTACATGCTTTGATACATAAGCATTTTCAACTCCTTTACCTGTTCCTGTGTTAGTGTGTTTTGGTCCAAATTTCTTTCATCCTTATGAGGTCATTTGTGCCATCTCAGGATATTTAGATTTGCATACAGATGTTTGTACAGACACACAGTATTTTTATTTGGAATTTGCCCCTAAGGAGGAAACGGACTTCCTGTGGTTTTGGGGAGCAAATAGGCACAGACCTTGTCAAGGTAGGTTCTTAAGTATTGTCCCAGCTGCACCCCAAATGAATCCCTAATTATGACAACTGGCCAAGAGGAAGCCACTAAAAATCAGATTTCATATTGGTGGCTCAGTGGTGCTGTATTAGTTTCTTGCCTGCCATGCTGAAGGCCCAGGTTTGATTCCCAGCCGGTGCTCAAACCCCAGCCACTGGATGCAGTGCTGGTCCCAAGTCGGGATAAAATGGCAGGGCTGCGTCAGGAAGGGCATCCAGCGTAAGATCTGTGCCAAGCTTGTGTGCGGATTGTTTGTGGGGCAGCTGAAAGGCCAAAAACAACTTGGTGTATGTAAACATCTGACCCACTGGAATTCAAGCTGAATACAATGAATCTGTCAAAGAAAACTAACTTTAAGCACCTACAGTACTGTACTTTATCAGCTGTGGCTGTGTTGGTCAGGCTGCAATGTGAAAAAATCTTAAATCACTCAGCTTTATGTTAATTGGTTCTTCAAACAAATTTTTAATTCAAAGCATATTATTGTTGAATTTGCTTGCAGCCTTGCAAGAATCAATTTTGAACTGTCCAGTAACTAGTATAGTTTGTTACATGCCACTCTCGGTCCTCGAGATGTCTTTAGAAGGCCGGTGATCGTCAATCCTGTGAATTTGGACACCATTTGAGCTCATTTGTCAGGACGGAGGATGGAGGAGCTGTCTTTTATTTTATGAATTGTGTGAATAATATTGGAGGGCATGTCCAATTTAAAGAGGCAGGCTATTATTTCTCTGCTACTGAACACAATCATCTGAGCTATACGTCCTTAGTGTAGTGTTTACAGCCTTCACTTTTTCCCGCATATTGTTCCATTTACTTTTTTAGATGTTTCGTTTTCTCAGTATAACAATTTCCCGTGAATTAAGACCTAAAACACACTCGCGTTTCCGGAAGACTTTAAGCGCAGTACAGTGGTGAATGACGATCCCGGCCGAGGTGGCTCGGAGTCCACTGCAGTCATTCCTGTGAAGATTCAGCGAGTAGAACCTCTGAACGTTGTACACACAATCATCTCCTCTTTCAAGCTACAGGGACGATGAGAGATGAGAGTTTTTGCCATATCCCATGTACAGTACAGTTTCCACATGTTCGGGCCAGTAAAGGAGTTCCTGCGAGGCCAGCGTTCCAGATGTGAAGCAGGCAGAGCGATCATGGCTCTGGCCTACTGATAAAACGTCCTACCTTGATGAAACCCTGGGATACGTGCATTAGTGTAGCAGGGGATTATATAGAGAAATAAAGGGAGATTTTACTCTCAGATCTGTGTTCTGTTATTCTGCACAATCCTGGATAAACCTTGTATATCCAAGCTGTAATATTCCTAATGCATTCCTTGCTATATGGTATATTTTATCCTTCTCCAAAATTGCATATTTTTATTCTGGGAAAAAGAATAAATTGACCAGTAATTTGTTATTCTGAAAAATGTTTTGTGTTCAAAATGGACAATTTTTAATGATATCATGATGTCATAAAAAAAAAAAATTGCTATGCTTTGAATATGTTTCATACTGCACCAGAGACTTTACCTAATTGTTTTTCTTTAAAGCTGCATACTAATGGTTTTATGCTAATTAGGCTGCATACTAATGTTTTGTTATGTTACAGTGAAGCGTAAACTCCCCTGTCCTGGTGTTGGGTGTAAAAAAAGTTCCCAAATTGTTAAGTTTTATGATAAATTAAAGAAAAATAATTATTTCTTATTGAATCCACTGAACTCTGATACATTTACCCGCTGAGCCCGAACCAATAGAGACAAACACGTGATGTCAGAAGATCTCCGTTTCTCTGATACATTAGCATTGTCCAGTTAAACGAAAGGGTTCTAGGAGACATGAGCTGTTCGCATGTATATTTGTCCGAACACGGGCAACATGTAAGAAATCAGGAAGCAGAATGAAGGGGTTGTTTTGTGGGCACAGATGCATGAAAACGTTCATATCATATCATGTTACGAAACTTTGCATTAAGTTCAGAAGACTAAAATCTTTGGCTGTAACAAAAGCACCGACACTGGAGACTCCTTCCATAAATGCTGACTAAGCATTTCTTCATGGAAAACTAGTATATCATGCCAATTATTACACAACATTGTTCATGTGGAAAGTGCTTTGTGTTTAAAGGTGTTGTTCTAAACGCCATTGAAAGCCTTCATCTGGGAGATCTAGCAACCCGACCCGAAGACGCGAAGACACGTCCCTTTCCCTGTTTAAAATCGAACAGAACATCTGGGACGAGTCACCAACCCTGAATGGACGTTTTTTTCGAGCCGCTTTATCCCTGGGTCTTATCCCATATTCTCTAAAGGTGGTAAAATTCATGAGGTTTACCGTAAGCTTCCATTTGAAACATTTTGAAACTCACGTTAAAATTTCATGTGCTGGCTCGTCAGGAAAGTCAAGATCAAAACAGCTTTAAAAAAAAAAAAAAAACACATCTGTCTTTCTTGGAATGAGTTTTGAATCCCTGTGCCAAATGGTATGTAAAAAATGCTTCTTCTTTTTTTTTTTTTCTGGTGAATTACGAGTTATCTGGGAGAGGATTTCAGAAAGGCTTTTGAAGTCTTGTCCTGTGGAGATGCTTCTGTAGCTGAATGGAGAAAGAGAAAAACATAGAAAGCACCTAAAGTGTTCTGCTCGCTCTATAATTCATGATCTTGCTTGACATTTCAGTGTAGACAGATACACAGAGTAAAGATGGATAGATAGATAGATAGATAGATAGACAGATAGCATTTATTTGTGCATGGCAAATTTTTACAAATTGCTTTTATAAAGGCTATGATTGTACATGTATTTGTATTCCTTATTATCCAAAAACGGCCCAGCACCCACCTGCTGTACCTCTCAGCTCTAGTTCCACCTCACGCCACATCACTTTCCTTCCGATCCTCCAGCACTGATCTCCTGGCCCCATCATCTCTCTGGGATCAAGGAAGACCCAACTCTCTTCTGTTCTGGCACCTAGTGGTGGAATGAACGTCCTCTAGATGTCTGTACACTTGAGTCCTTGACTATCTTTAAACGACGATTCAAGAGGTATTTAGACTAACCCAGTTTAAGGATCTATGCAATGATAGAAAAGCGCTTTTGTAAGTCGCTGTGGATATGAAAGAGTGTCTGCCACTAAATGCCTAACTGTAAATGAATTCTTGCCCATCCATACAGGACATACTGTACTGTTTGGATTCCGGTTCGAGAACTAATGCTGCGCGAGTTTCTCCATTAAGTCATTTAAATCCAATTAATCTTTTCACATTATTTCAAGAATGATGTTTTAATTAAGATTGTACAGTACATATCTTTATACACTGATCAGCCATAACATTAAAGGCACTGACAGGTGAAGTGTATAATATCAATTATCTCCTTGTACTGACACCTGTCGTGGGGAGCTACAGTATTAGGCAGCAAGTGAACCGTCATATCCTGAAGTTGATGTTTTATAAGCAGGAGCATGCTTATAAGGATCTGAGAAACGTCAACGATGATTACTTCGTGATGGAAAAGAGCCAGCATAATGCATCTCCAAAACGCCAGGTCTTCTTTGTTGTTGATGGTATGCAGTCATTTGTACCTACAGTACCAAAAGTATTCCAAGACAGGACAACCAGTGGAGTGTTGACTGTTATGGGTTTCCACGGCTTTTCAATCTGCATGGGAAGCGAAGGTTACCCTGATTAGTCCAATACCACCGAAGAGCTTCTTTTGCACAATTTGCTGAATCCCTGGCTCTGATAGGGAGGTGTCCGAACCCTTAAAGCTCGATGTTTAAGCATCTGTGTAGCTACATACTGATCAGAGTACAAAGGCTGGACCCTGTCCACTTGCTGAAAGCTCCTACAATGGGAACGTGAACATGTGTGTGTGTGTGTGTGTGTGTGTGTGTGTGTGTGTGTGTGTGTGTGTGTGTGTTTGTGCATTACTTACCTTAGATGTCTCAAGGATGCACTATGGGAAGAAGACATGCTGGCAAAGGTGCTACGATGCTCTGGAAAATGTGTCATGCCAACAGTAAAACATCCTGAGACCATTCGTGTGTGGGGTTGCTTCTCATCCAAGGGAGTGGGCTCACTCACAATTCTGCCCAAAAACACAGCCATGAATAAAGATTGGTACCAAAAAACCCTCCAACAGCAACTTCTTCCAACAATCCAACAACAGTTTGGTGAAGAACAATGCATTTTCCAGCACGATGGAGCACCAAAGTGAGAACTAAGTGGCTCGGGGACCAAAACGTTGAAATTTTTGGTCCATGGCCTGGAAACTCCCCAGATCTTAATCCCATTGAGAACTTGTGGTCAATCCTCAAGAGGCGGGTGGACAAACAAAAACCCACTAATTCTCACAAACTCCAAGAGGTTATTATGAAAGAATGGGTTGCTATCAGTCAGGATTTGGCCCAGAAGTTGATCGAGATTGAGAGCAGCCCAGTCGAATTGCAGACGTCCTGAAAAAGAAGCGCCAACACTGCAAACACTGACTCTTTGCATAAATGTCATGTTATTGTTGCTAAAAGCCTTTGAAACGTATGAAGTGCTTGTAATTATATTTGAAACTGAAACAAAGATCTAAAAGCGGTTTCGCAGCAAACTTTGTGAAATATTATATTTCACTAATATTTAAAACTTTTGGCCACGCCTGTACATTCCTTATGTGTTTGGTAAATGATGGCCAGTTTGTGCAGTGCAGTCTGACTATACAAATTAGTATGTTCACGAGAAAAGTTGATAATTAATACAGTTCGAGCTATTGCTCATCTCCTTACTGAATACTTTTAATGACACAGACTTTTAATTAGTTTATTAATAGTGAAGCATCCTCTATATAATGTAAGTCCCTGTGAATGAGCGGTTACTGTAGAATTAATAATATATTAGATCGAGCTCATTAAGGAGTGATCGCGTCAAACTGGGACTTTTCATTGTGCAGAACAACAGAACACAGTTACGAGTTTCTTTATTTCTTTATAGAATCTCCTGCTACACTAATGCCCTTGTCCCAGTGTTTCACTAACGCCATAATCTGACTGCCTGCTTCAAACCAGATTTATAGATATTGAGAAGGCAATCTTTGTAAAAATCCTCCGTCACATGCTACCGCTTAGCATCAGCTCATCATACCAGGGACCTTTAAAAAGAAAGTGCTCTTTCTCGTCACGCCGCTGCACTCGTGGTCACCAGGGTCTTGGGGAAAAACAAACCGCATGCCCACGCAGCATGGTTTGTAATTCTGACGGGCATGAGTTCATGTCCTGCTGTTGAGTTTCTTATAATGAGTAAGGCTACGACCCCAAACAGAACACGAAACGCGCGGAGGCCGCGGCCAATTAGACTCACATCATCATTTCCAACAAACTGACAAGCTCTGGAACACGAGCGCGAGGAAGCGCAAGCTCATTACACAGAGACCGTGTCATCACTCTGACACTCGACGTGGCTTAAACTAAGCGACTGCTGCCCCAGGAAGGAGCCAGAATGCCTGGCCGTGTCCGACAATGCTCGCTCGTGAATTTGTCACTGTACAGTATGTATAAGCTCAGACATCGATCTGTCTCTGTCGCTAATTAGGCATGCTGGGAACGTCTGTGTAAACGCTACTGCTAATTTTAAACACAGCAATCCTCGCGCACACACACACGAACAGTTGTGACTGTTTGATGGCGATATCGAATGTCTTGATTGTCGCACTTATTTCATTTTTAAAAATAAACCCTGCCTTGGCACGCAACACATGGCGCCTTACAGATCTGCAAAGGTATGCCGATCCTTTTAGCTCCACGTTTTGTGTCGGAGGTGCCGGAATTCATTCGATAAGCCGACCTTCATCAGACACAAATGCTTCTTCGAGCGCAGACGCCTCTGCAAAAGCTGCTTCTCTCTTTTCTCATTGCACTTCTGACTCTGCTTTTAGTAGCTTTCTCAACTTCAGGATTCTCTCTCTCTCCCGCTCTAATCTTTTAGAAAGAAAGAAGAAAAAAAAAAAAAGAAAAAAAAAAGTTGGTTTAACATTTTAGATGTTTTTTTTTTTCCCTTCTGCTCCATTAAAAAAAAAAAAAAAAAAACCTTCTTAAAACGTGTTTCAAATGTTTCGCAAGATAAGAACAATAACATCTGGAATGACTCCAGAAACATTCAAGGAGTGTAAATGGATTTTCAGTAAACTGCCCCAAGGATGCCCCGTTTTAATTCTTTGTGGCTCGGCAGAAATTGAAGAATAAGAAATGTGTATAGACATCATAGATATTCTTTTAATTTTTTAATTTATCAATAATTAAGAGTAGTGACGAATTAAAACTGAAGATGTGCACATGAGTATTCAGATCTCAGATGATCTTCACGCAACACATGACAGGCTAATCTCATTTTTTGTTTGCGTCCTGTACTCTCTCTCTGTTTATTATTATTATTATTATTATTATTATTATTATTATTATTATTATTATTATTATTATTTGACACTCTATAATTAAATTTTATTTTCAATGTTTATTTTAAATTGACTGTAGTGTGTGAATGAGCGTGTGAGTGAGTGTATGTGTATGCACCAACAAAAAAAAATGGAAATTAATTATTTAAAAATAATAATACAATGTGATTTTTTTTTTTTTTTTTTTTTAAGATATTGTCTCTCACAGTTGAGGTGTTCCTACGATGGAAATTACAGATCTCTCCATATTTTGTAAGCGGGAAAACTAAAAAAAAAAAAAAAAATCGGCAGTGTACAAATACACATATTTGCCCCACTGTAATTAATAATCAATGTTGTGATTTTTATTTATTTAATTTTTTTTAGGAAAAATCTGTTTTTTATTTATTCGATGTATTTCTTCCCTTAATTAGTTCATTGTTTAGCTTTGTTTTTATCTTAAAGGCACATGTTTACTTCAGTTCAAGGAAAATCTGACATCCATAATAAGATGAACTTTTTTTAGTTGTTGTTGTTGTTGTTAGTTGCAGTAAAATGTAGCATAAAAATAAACACTAATTTAATAAAGCAATATGCTGCCAGATAGAACGTGTTACCATAACTGTACCATGTTCTACTGGTACCTGTACCATGTTGTACAGACCTGAAATCCACAGAGTGTAACAGGCAAAACAATGAGGATATTCTATGGCTATAACGTCGGCTTCTATACCTGAAAACTAGACACATATTCTCACATACTCTGGTCCAAGCACAGGAAAGTTGGAAAGTCTAAGAAAATATATTTTGATGTTTATTTTAGTTTTTGCACCAACATAAAAAGATTTTTTTTTTTAAACTGCCAATGCAAATTTATAATGTGGCCCTGCAATAGCAATAAAAAGAGGTAATGCAATGCTAAAGTGGTTTAATGGTCTTCTTTCATGTTTGTTGTTCTTAAATAGCTTTTTTTTAATGTTTTTATTTTTTTCTTTTTCAAAAAAAAAATTATCGTTGTCCTCAGAAGATGAATGCCGTCTGATTAAAAAACACATCGCTGAGCTCATCCATGGCTAAAACAATTCTTCCTATAAGCATGATTTATACAACTCAGACGTAGGTTCAAGGTCAGAACCAGTTCTTGTGAAGTCTGTAAGTTCAAATTGGGTTTGAATACCAATGTGTACAACAGTTGCATTGTTAAACTCTTATTACGCTCTTAACTCTACTTTAATTGCAACCCTTACAGAATTAAATCAATTTTAATTGAATTGAAAATATGTATTTAATAGTATTACAGTCTATCGTATCATCGGTTACAGGCACCCAATTAATACATCTGTGAATGCACTGAGAGCTAATATCTCATCTTTAATTTTGCAGTTGTCTGCTATCAGATCTACTTCGTCTTCAGGGGTCTGTTAATTGTATTTCAGGGATTTTTGTGGCTCAGTATCTCTCTCTCTCACACACACACACACACACACACACACACACACACACACACACACACTTATACCTGCTGATTCATTCTCTGCTCATTTTTCAGGAGCCATTTGAGATGCCTGAAACCAGCGTCTATTGCTTTGTCAATATCTGTTCGGGAGGTGTGATCGTTTGCTTGGACCGGCCTTTAATTCATTCAGAAGATCTTTAAAACCTCACTGTAGTTTTCCCCCAGGAAGTAAACACAGTATTTAAAGCCTCCCAGACACCTCTCCTAACAGAATACAGATTAACAGAACTTAAAGACTATATGATCATGAAGTTTCAGGTTTGTGGGCTGTGATGCGACAGGAAACGATCATGTCATCTGTGTATGCAAATTGATTGTTTGTTAAGTCGTGTCCGACTCTTCGTGACCTCACGGACTGTAGAATACCAGCCCTTCTTAGATGCTGTCCATGGAGTTTCCTAGGCAAGGATACTGGAGTGGGTTCCCATTTCCTTCTCCAGAGGACCAACTAATCCAATTAATCCAATCTGCATGCCTTTGGACTATCCCCACTATGACAAATACGTCAGGTTCAAAACACAGGGGTTGTTTTTGGAAGTTGTTTCTCTAAAGATTTTCTATTTTCTAAAATACTTACTTTGCCCAAGACAGCAGCTAAATCGTCCTCGGTCTGAATGACGTGTCAAATTCGGTGTCTACGTTACAGTAGATCTTATAACCTACTGTACCTACTCCTGATATAATATACTTCTATTAAGATTAGTCAAGTCTTACAGTTGATAAATCGTTGATCCGCAGTTCTACTGTATCTGTTCTTCAGTCCTGAGCACTTCTTAGGTTTAGGTGTCTGCAAGCTAGATTGAGCCTTTTGTCATCCTGTCATGTCCATCACAGGACAAGTGTCACAGGACTTGAATGATGTGTAGAACTGAGGCCATCCATCCATCCATCCATCCATCTTTCCATTTAAGCCAACATAATTAAGTGATACTTTGCAGCAATGATCTATGACTTCATGCCAGGTACATTGCTGAGGACCCAAACCAATCACGAAGAAAGGGCAATTTGGAAGCCCACCAAGCATGCAAACTCCACACACAAAGACTGGAAGTATCATTCAAAACAAGCAACCCTGGGCCTCCGAGTGGCGCAGTGGGTAAAGCGCTCGCCCTATCATCCGGACATCGCTAGTTCGAATCCCGGGTGGTGCTGTAACCTCTCGCAGCCGGAGGTCTAGAGAGAGCTGATTGGCCGAGAGAGCTGATTGGCCGAGCTCTCTCAGAGGGGAGGGATGAGAGGTACATAGTGCTCCCACATTAATCACGGCTCTACAGCCAGTCAGGGGCGTCTGTGAGCTCGCGCAGCGGAGGGAGCGGATAGCGCTGTCCTCCGAGTGTGTTACGCCGCCCCCAACGGTGCGCGAGCAAGCAGTTCGAAAAGATGCGGTCGGCTGGCGTCACGTGGTTCAGAGGAAACGTGATAGTCTTCGGCCCTCCCGGCTGAGTGGTAGTAAGTAGCCTTAATGTGGAGCCCCCTAGTGACGGGGAGGAATTGGACACGACGAAAATCGGGGAAAAATCCAAAAAAAAAACCTGGGAGGCGACGGCTAAGTTGATCAATGCACGGTATTACCGTCCTCGTTCATATGTCCTGGACACATAATGCATATACGTCCAACAAACATTGTCTAGTTACCAGATATACTATGATTTTGTCCTCGTTCTTTAGAGTCGAGCCGGTGGTTGAACAATTCACGTTAAAGGAAGGAACGATGTCTGCCATGTTTTCACCTCACTCTAATCCCTCAATTATTTTCACTTTTGTCTCCATTTTCTTAGCTGCAACAGCGACATCTCTACAGCTTTTATGCTTGCTTCCATGTTCTGAGAAGCGCGCTGCACGCAAGTGACAATGTACACCGGACACGTGATCCAACTTCCGCAATTAAACATGCGCATGTTCAAATCTTCAAAAGTTTGTAACTCAAATGTTTGTATGTTTATATTGTTTTTTTGTTTTGTTTTTTTGTTTGCATGTATGTAGCACCTTAGTCCTGGAGGAACGTCGTTTCGTTTCACTGTGTACTGAACTGTATATGGTTGAAATGACAATAAAAGCCGACTTGACTTGACTTGACTTGATGTTCTAAATGTTCTGGTGTTGCTGTCCTTGGAAACCATGGTGCACTTCAATATTTACAAATGTAATGTTTAAAAGGAAAATAAAATGAGCTAGCAAGGTTATGTTGCATATAAATCATATTACACTGTATAATATTATTATATATTATAAATATACAATTATAACCTTATGGGACACTAACACATATACAGTACGCAGTTATTTGAGGCCCAATCCAATACCATATGCAGTGCATCCCTGTCCTAGGACATGTCGCTGTCATTCAAAATCGAAGTGAAACTAAAACTGGTAGAATGACTATGGTGTAGTGTTTTTAATGTTCCATATGACTTCCAACATTATTAATTGCAAAGGTTTTGTGCACAACAAGTTTTGCTGCCTTGAGTTGACTTAAAAAAACACACACACACACACACAATGGAAGCATGAGTCTACTTTATTTATTTATTTATTCATTTATTTATTTTTGTAAATTGAAACTCAACTAACACTATTATTACAAACAAAATTACGCATTTTCATAGTAGAACATACAACTAAAGCTCTTTTATCCACTGGGACAAAACCTTAGTAGGTGAAGATATCGTTTCTTGCAAAATGGTTCAGCATTCACACCAAATACACTGTCTGGCCAAAATACATTCTCACACTGTAATATTTAATTGGACCACGTTTTGCTTTAATCCCGGCTGTGGCGTCATTATGATATGGTCACAACATTTATTTCCATCCAGAGTCACATTCGTTTCTCTCCAACATGTTGTCCTGATAATTGAAGCGTCTGATGCTGCATCAAGTCTTCTACAGCACGTCCCAAAGATTCTCAGTGAGGTCATGGTCGGGACTCTGGATGGCCGATCCATGTGTGAAAATGACATCTCATGCTCCCTGACCCACTCTTTCATAATCTGAGCCCGATGAATCCATGAGCCTGTAGACACTAAGCATGGTGGGTGCAACACTTCCTCTTCCACATCCATCTCTCTTCTTATCCTTGTGCTCCCATCACTTTGGAAATCTGGACTCAGCAGACCACATTACCTTTTTTTCCAATGCTCCACAGTCCATTCTTTATGCTCTCTATCAAATTTAAACCATTTTTTTTTTCTGATTAGTCTCACTGATAAGTGTTTTCTTTCTTAAGGCTACACAGCTACCCCCTTGAGTTTTCTTCGTATTGTGCATGTGGAATGTTACGTTATTTATGTATTCTTTTTTTTTTTTTTTTTTTTACAATTTGATTTCACTAAGCAATTAGGAGATCCATCGTGGTTATTCAAGATGTTTTTCCAACCGCATTTCTTCCTTGAAGATGATGATTCTTAACCCTACTGTAGTAGTTTCAGAAATCTCCTTAGTTATTTTCTTTGCTTGATGGCAGACATCAATTTGACTCTTCCGATACAGTGCCATATGTCTTTTGACATGGTTCCATTGAAGAAATTAGAAGTTACACACTACATCAGTTAGGGATAAATAACTTGTTGTGGCTGAACAATATTAATCCTTGCAGTAATTATCCAATGGAAGGATCAGTTTCCTTTAACTTGCTGCAGGCACATTATATTTGTCGACACTCCTGACTCCCCTGAAAGATCAGCTCACATTTTAAGACAAATGAATGCGGAAAACCATGAAATTCCAAAAGGTTCACATATTTTTTTTTTCTTGTCATTGTGTAATAATTTGATCCTGGATGTTTACGGCTTATTGCTTTCAAAGACCTGGTTTAAGCCCCTTTTCAAATCACATCTTAGTCGTTTTTTTTTTCTCTCTCTCTCTCCAATTAACTTATGTACTATTATCTCCTGCTTCATAAAACGTGACCTTACATTTCCTCCAAACGCAGTAATGCAGTGGCCCCTATGGGTCGCCTTCTCTCAGCTTCTTTTCATTTCTATGCTTCCCTTCATTGTTTCACAGATGGTCTCTGTCCACGGAATCCTCAAATTGATCGATTGTGGCCTTTTAATTTTATCCGATCATAATTAACATATCTCTACTAACAGGATTTGGATTTTTTTTTTTCCCCCTCAAAAGCATTTTTATTTGTTAACTAAAGAGCAAGAATGGGTGAATGGTGCAGAAGTAGTAAGTTCCCAGCAGAGTACTCAGGTCTGTAGCTGTGTGTTCTCCTTGGTGGTTTCCCCAAAGACAGAAAAGACTCCCTCTTTCAGGCTGCACTGTTTGGGTGGGTTGCCAGATTTCACACTTTTAATCAACCAGGACTTTTGAAGTAGAAAATACTATTAAAAATGTATATATGATTAAGGGTAAATTTTAAGTCACTCATTGACTATACCGCTTAATCTTGTATTCAGGGTAACAGGGGGCCTGGAGCCTATCTCAGGAGACCTAGGGCATGAGGATGGGTGCACTCTGAACAGGGCAACCGTGCTGACCATTAAGCCATCGTGCTGCCTAAGGGTTATTTTATCTAGATTAGTGTGGACGTGTAGACTGAACCTTCTTTTTGTCGTCTTTGACAAACACCACAACACTAACATTGCAAAAATAAATAAATAATACACCGAACGGAATGTGAAGTGAAGCATGCACTGTTGTCTTTTTAGCCCAGACTTAATGGTAATGTAGATTAATTTGGCCTATCAGCGACAGTGGTTTCAAGTGATTACGCAAAGTGACACGGCCCCTAGATTTGCTCTCCAGTTGCTCTGATATTTTTCACATATTTAACCCTTAATCAGGTGAAGACCCCCATAGATAACCGCTGTGGGATTTATTTATTTATTTATTTATTTATTTATTTATTTTTTGGGAAAATGGGCACTCATTTAAATTTTGGGGAAATTCAAAATATTTAAAACTCCAAGACTTTTTCAGAAGTTGGTTGCATTGCAGATCATTAAATGATGCATGACTGTCTTAAATGAAATAAACAGAGGTTCAGAGTTTACAAGCAGCCTAATACACACTCTTCTTATTTTATTTTCACAAAGAACACATCTAGAAGCTCACAGGCAGAAGTAGTGACTCGTGTATAGTATAAAATTTTAGTTTTATGCTTGAAAATCTTTCCGAACCTAGTTAAGACAGAGCAACCATCAATGCGTCTTACCGGCAGAAAGTCAGTATGAAACTGCTGGCGTTTGTGTAGCACCGGCCCCTATTTGTGATGAATGCGGACACAGCAAAGCACAACATGGGCGTGTTCTCCCCATTTATGCGTGAATTTAACCATCATTCAAACTCCGTTACATAAACAACAAATATGAAAACCACACACACACATATATATATATATATATATATATATATATATATATATATATATATATATATATATATGGAACCAACTTATGGTGCTGTTTATCACAGGTACCTGTATGTGTTTTTGTCATGTCCTTTGAGAATTGTTAGCCGAACCAAGCTTAGCATTAGCACACGTGCTGCAGCGCACATGTGCTAATTTATATATATATATATATATATATATATATATATATATATATATATATACATATATATATACACAGGGTGGGCCATTTATATGGATACACCTTATGGCCCCCAAGGTCTCCCGATCTGCCCCCCTTAGACTTTTATCTTTGGGGTCATCTGAAGGCAATTGTCTATGGTGTGAAGATACAAGATGTGCAGCACCTGAAACTACGGATACTAGACGCCTGTGCTGGCATTTCACCTGCGGTGTTGCTATCAGTGTGTGAAGAGTGGGAGAAGAGGGTTGCATTGACGATCCATCACAATGGGCAGCACATTGAACACATTTTATAAGTGGTCAGAAACTTGTAAATAACTCATGAAAGCAGGAAAGTTACGTTAAAACCAAGCACACCATTGTTTTTCTTGTGAAATCCCCAATAAGTTTGATGTGTCACATGACCCTCTTCCTATTGAAAAAACAAAAGTTGGATCCAAGATGGCCGACTTCCAAATGGCCACCATGGTCATCACCCATCTTGAAAAGTTTGCCCCCTCACATCTACTTATGTGCCACAAACAGGACGTATATATATATATATATATATATATATATATATATATATATATATATATATATATATATATATATATAAATCTAAAAAAAAAAAAGGTACCACATGTGGTTGGTTCTTCACCCCAGTTAAATCATATATGGTAACTAAAAAGTATTAAACTCTCAGTGCGAAAGCTTCATGGACCCCCAAGGCAATGAGGCAAAAAGTGGTGAAGGCTAGCATGTCTGGTCCAATTACAGGCTATTGAAGAGCTACTGTAGAGCAACTTGCTGAAAAGGTATTGCTTACTGTGATTGAAAGATGTCAGAACCCAGAGCTTGCTTCACAGCTTGCTTCATAGGGGGTCTGCATGGCTGAACATGATTAATAAAGTAATCTATCTATCTATCTATCTATCTGTGTATGCGTGTGTCCCCTGCAATGGATTGCCACCCTGTCCAGTGTGTACTCCACCTCGTCCCCTAAGTCTCTTGAGATAGGCTCCTGCGATACACCCGAGCCATGAATACCATGAATACACGATTAAGAAGTATAGACGACGAGTGAACGAGTGAGTGAGTGTTGCAGGTGTTTGTTTACATTGAGTAAGTAGCTTACAGTATTAGTAGTTTCTTTTAAAGTAGATTATTAAATCTGGCACATAACTGTTCATAACATCGCTTTTACTCAATACTTTGATTTCACTTGTGGTGCAGGTTAAACCTGATGCAGATATCTAAGTACAGTGGAACCTTGGATTACGAGCATAATTCGTTCCGGAAGTGGGCTCGTATTCCGAAACACTCGTAAACCAAATCATAATTTCCCATAAGAAATCATGAAAACTTAAATGATTCGTTCCACAGCCCCAAAAAATAAATACATAAAAATAATTAATACAATCTATAAAATGAAAATAAAACAAATTAATCTGCACTTTACCTTTAAAAAAAGTACAAATAAATCCTGACAGATAAGTGTTTCCATTGTGTGTGTGTGGAATTAGCCCCTTCCCTCGCCTCGTTTTACACAGTAACACTCCTCCTCCCTCACCCCACTTCGCTGTTTAAGATTCACAACAAACACACACACACACAACGGAAACACCGTTTTAACAGGAAAAAAAGAAATCTTTCGGAGACTGGCATGAGCGTATATTAACAGACTCACTTTTTAAGTTTCACAACAAGCGCATAAACACAGCGGGACCACCGGTTTAACGGAAAAAAACGAGACTGGCAGGAGCGCATACTAAAGGAATCACTTAAGTTTCACAACAAACGGACACACATACAAACACGGAAACACCATTTTAAAAGAAAAAAAAAAGAAATCTCTCTGACCTGGTGTGAGCGCATACTAAGGGAATCACTGCTGTAAAGTAAAAAAAAAATTAAAAAAATGAACCAGCACCTTATCTTTGAAAAGAATCGCGACAGAGCAGAGTTTCTGTGTGTTTGTGAAGTCGGGGAGGGGTTTAAAAGGGGAGAGAGTGTCTGTGCGTGTGTGTCGGTGTCAAATTGCGCGCACACGAGCAGAGTTTCTTTGTGTTTCCGAAGCCGTGGGGGGAGGGGGAGAAGGTGAGAGAGTGACGCTCGGTGTCAAAATAAGAGTCGCACGTGTGGAGCACGATACTCGGCGCTCGTAAACTAATACTTGCTCGGTTTCCGAATAAAAAATTATTAAAAATCTTTGCTCGGTTTGCGGAACACTCGTAAACCGCGTTACTCGCAATCCGAGGTTCCACTGTACTGCAAAAGTTTCATCAAATTCTGTCCTGCGGTCAATTTAAGACGCGCCCACAGTTTGCCGCATCAACAGCATAGCCTGTCAGCAGGACCCTGTCAAAACATGGCACATACAGTAACTGCTCATGACGTCACATTTACTCAACATGCTGATTTTCATTTAGAAGAAAGAAGAATCCGTTATTTTTTTACATGTTCATTCCAGTACATATATTTTATTTTTTTTCCACATATCCCAGTTAGGAAGGTGGGTTTGGAGCGAGGAGTCAGCCAGCATGTTCCCCCTGTACTAGGTGGGTTTCCTCTGGGTACTCTGGTTTCCTTCCAAAGTCCAAAGACATGCAGATTAGGCTGATTGGCGTTCCCAAATTGCCCGTAGTGTGTGAATGTGTGGATTGTCACCCTGTCAAGGGTGTACCCCGCCTCATGCCCTAAGTCTCCTGGGATAGGATTGGCTCCAGGAGACCCTGAATATGTGATAAAGGGGTATAGACAGGTGAATGAGTGAGTGAGTGAGTGAGTGAGGGAGGGAGGGAGGGAATTAGAAAAACTCTGTCTGGACAGACCTACAGACATACAGACATATAGACAGGTAGAAATTTTTTTGAGCCTGGTTTTTGGTTCCTCCTATGTATGATTTGTAATGATATCATTGAAAGAGCAACGTCCTGACCAGTGAACAGACAAAACCTTTCTTTCATTTATATACTGCAGACAGGGTTTTGCCTTCCAGACACGTGAACAAGCAGTGTTTATGGTACAACAGACAGACAGACAGACAGACAGACAGGTCCTCATGTCCTCTGAACTTAAACATGCTTGTGCGTCTTATAGCCCAATCTGGCATCCCAGACTGTTGGACTCCGGTGCTGAACTGAAGCGCAGAGTGCCGAGCCGAAACTCTCCGTCCTCAGCATCCTCATCCTCAGCAGCAGCAGCAGCAGCAGCAGCAGCCCGGTGTGTGAGCGCTGCGCCCGGCATCTCCACCACGCATCCAACTTTATCTCCTATTTCTCATCACAGGAAGCGTAATGACTGCATCCACTGTCCGAGTCCCGGATTTTCATTTCCAGCCGCACAATCCGATCGAAAGCATCAGATATGAGCGCGCGCTCTCTCTCTCTCTCTCTCTCTCTCTCTCTCCTGGGAAGAAGGGGATTGAAATTCCGCGGATGGATGGCGAGCTGAGCGGAAAACACCACAGGGAAGTCTGACATCTCCTTCCTCTTCTTCTTCTTCTAAAAAAAAAAAAAAAAAAATCTGGATCTCTTTTTTTTTTTTTTGAGCTGTTTGTCTTACTATTATCCCCTCATTTCTCTCTCTCTCTCTGTTTCTCTCTGCGATATGAAGACGGACAGGAGGAATAATGTTTATGCCGAACGTGTTCACGGATCTTTCATCATATTCTTCACCTTCATCACCCTCATCCTCATCATCCAGGTCGATTCGAACCGGCTACATGGAGGAGCATGAGCACTAATCCGTCTTGATTTTATTCGCATCTTTTTTTTTTTTTTTTTTCTCCTGCTGGTTTTGCTTCTTTTTTTTTTTTTTTTTACACCCAAGTCGGATTATTTCGGGATTGGGATTTTTTTATTTTTATTTTTTTAACTCCACTGAGGAGCATCAGGAAGGGGTTTCCGACAGAGTGGAAGCAGACATCTCAACCTGGTGAGTAAAAAAAAAAAAAAAAAAAAAAAAAAAAAAAAAAAAAAAAAAAAAAAAAAAAAAAAAAAGAAGAAAAAAAAAAGAAAAGAGAGTAAAATGTAAATCTATAAGTGGTAAGAAAAAAATAATAATGAATCACAAAAAGGAATAAAAGTGAAGTTAATCAGACTGGTGGAGATGCGCGCGCTGCGGTGACGCGCTGCCGGGAGCGCGCTTTATTACTGAGCATTACTATTTTATTATTATTATTATTACTATTAAATATTCTGCAGATGTGACCAGATGTGACCAGATGTGACCAGGTGGCTCGTGTTATAGACGCTCCAACGAATTATTCATTTTTCTCACATCCTGATCAGGAGTTCTGAGAGAATTATTCCACATCTCTCTCTCTCTCTCTCTCTCACACACACACACACACACACACACATACACACACACACACACACACACACACACATTTCCGACTGTGGTGTGTGTTTGTGCTCCTCTCCAGAGCAACATGTTGCTGCGCAGTGCATGCGCAAAGCTGCGAGACACCGCGGTGCTCACCGTCTATCCTCTCTTCATCTCTCCCTCCATCTCTCTGCCTCTCCCTTTTCTTCGATTCATCTCTCCCAGTCTGCTCTCTCTCTCTCTCTCTCTCTAATCCTGCTCCTATTCCATCCTCCTCTTGCTTGTTTTCTCTCTCTCTCTCTGCGGTGGTTATGCACATTCTTTTGAGTCCCTCTCCTTTACCTCTCTTCTCATCTTCATGCATCCCTTTCCGTCCTTCTTCATCTCTCCATCTCTTGTTTTCTTCCCACCCAACCCCCCCCCCTCTCTCTCTCTCTCTCTCTCTCTCTCTCCCTCCATCTCTGCCCATTCCTGATCCCACCTGCTCTTCAATCTCTGTCTTGTCTTCTGTCTCCTCAGGTCTTTTCTTCACATTCATCCTCTTATCCCTTTTAATCTCTCAATTTCTTGCTTGTCAGTCTCCCTTCCTCTCTCTTTTTATCTCCCGCTCCCTGTCTTTCCTTCTGTCTTTCTCTCTCCTGACTCTTCCTCTCTGTCCTTATGCACCTCTCCGTTTGTCCTCTCTCTGTCTTTCTGTCATCCACCCTCTCTTCTTTCTTTCTCCATCTTTGTGCTTCACTTATCCTGTCTATCTTTCTGTCCTCTGCTCTCTGTCCTGTCTCATTCTCCACTCATCTGTTGACTCTCTTTCCTATCTCTCTTATTTTCCTTCCGCATCTCTCTCTCTCTTCCTTTTTCTCATCTACACATCTATTTATTTATTTATTTATTTATTTATTTATTTATTTATTTCCTCTTTCCTTGCCTTCACTCAACCTCTGACTCCTTCCTTTGTTCATCTTTCATTTAATCTCGCTCTCTTTCTACATTCCCTTTGCGATTTCTCTGTAATTTTTATAACATTCTGTCACCCACCTCTCGCTCCATCTCCCCTGATTTCACACCTCTACCTCTCTGTTTCTTAATTACTTCTCATTCCCACATCCTCCTCTATGACCACTGCTCTCCAACGTCCTCTTGAGGTTTAATTCCTTCCATCATCCATTTGATCTCTCTTATTTCCCGTCCCGTCGTGAACTATTCCGTTCTTTATTTTCCTTTAAATCTCTGTTTCTTTCTTTCTTCCTCTCTTGATTTCATTTTTCCTTTATCATCTGTGTCCATCTTGCTTTTCTTCATCTCTCCATCTTTTCCTCTTTGTACAGCATCTTCATGTTCCTGCATAACTGAATGAGATAAAAAAGTATCACTCAAAAGTTTGGCCGCAAGTTTGGATTTATTTTTCCAGACTTGACAACAAAACTGGAGAATTCTAAACTATGAAGTGACATACAGAATAGCTTATTCAAAGAAAAAAAACAACAACAACAACTACAGAATCAACAGCCAGTTGTATTTTTAAGACACGAAGATCAGCTGTTCAAAACAGTTCTTGCAAGAACAGTATTATGTCAAGTGCTTTTGTAAAACCCATCGAGCTCCATGATGAAACGGTCTCTGATGAAGACCTTCCCAGGAAAGCGAGACCAAAACCTACTGCTGCAGAGGAGAAGTTCACCAGGAGAGTCACCAGCGTCAGAAATCACCAATTAACAACCAGCACCTAAAGATTAGAGCCGTTATGAAGCTTCACAGAGCAGAAGTAGCAGATATACATCGCAATATCAACTGTTCAGAGGAGATTATTGTGTAGTTTGGATAAACACCTTCAGCACTATTTTACAGAGTAGAAAGATTTTTTTTTTTTTTTTTTTTTTAATCCGGAAAGATCATTTTTGATGTGAACTTTAAATGAAGCCACATCCAATCATGGCAGGTCAAAGGCTTCATTTGAAGAAAAAAAAGTGTGTTGTTGGTGTCAGATGGACTGGTTTGAGCTCCTGGGACTTTCCCACACAGTAGTCTATAGACGTTATACACTCACTCTCACTCATTCTCCACACCGCCTATCCCAGGAGACTCCGGGCACTAGGGTTGGGAACTCCCAGGACAGGGTGCCAATGCATCACAGGGCACACACTCACTCACACACTACAAGGAAATATGGGAACGCCAACTATCCCACGCTGCATGTCTTTGGACTGTGGGAGGAAAACGGAGCACCGGAGGAAACATGCCACCAGAGTTCATACAAAAAAATAGATATACTTTTAAGGCGATATCGGCTCAAGCGAAAAAAAAAAAATCATTGCAGAATGCACAACGCAGATAAAAATGCTGAGATGCCTTTAACCTCATCAGGGTTGTAAAGCGAGATTATTTGAGCTACTGTAGATTTTTTCTAGCAGCCTGAACCAATATGGCCATTTGCCTCTGGCCGCTCCATCAATGAGGCATTACTCAGCGCTTGCTTATTTATTTATT
The DNA here is from genome assembly GCA_013621035.1 of Clarias magur. Classification (NCBI taxonomy): domain Eukaryota; kingdom Metazoa; phylum Chordata; class Actinopteri; order Siluriformes; family Clariidae; genus Clarias; species Clarias magur. The sequence goes on along the minus strand of QNUK01000074.1, from coordinate 2,097,656 downwards.
TATTTATTTATTGCACCATACTGTGTAAAATCACAGGTTTTTTTTAATACTCAAACCAGTCCATCTGGCACCAACAAACATGTAAGTGATGTTTTATTCTTGATTAGATAGCTGGGGAAAAATGTATTAGTAGATATCAGTGTTCCTACTATAATGGACAGGGAGTGCATATCTATGCATCTCTCTCTCTCTCTCTCTCTCTCTCTCTCTCTCTCTCTTTCTCTCTCATGACAGAGGGATATAACCATGTTATATCCCTCTGTCTCACCATTTCTCCCAAGTCTGACCTTCTCCATCACTCTTTTCTGTCTCTCCTTCCTTTTGTTTATCTCTCCATTTCACTCATCCTGTTTATCATCTCTTTCTCTTGATCACCATTTCTCTCTCTCTCTCTCTCTCTGGGAGAAAACAAACCCATTATTCATGGTTATTCACAGTCGCTGTCTCTTCATTTACCCTCATATTTAGAAGGGAATCTAGAAATCATAGATATTATTAGTCTGCTCGTTTAATACTGTATGTGATTTTTTTTTTTTTATTGATGTCATGGACGAAGTGCCGTAACTCTACTATAGAATCACATTTTTTTTTTTTTTTATCAATAACAGATGAAGAGCCTGTCGCACTCTGACGAAGACCATGAATTTCCCCCTGCGTCCTATAAATAGCGAAGAATGCACCAGGAACTGGGTCAAAATGAAAAAAAAAAAAAGAAAGAAAGAAAAAGCATGTATTTATCAACTTCATAGCTCTTCCTAGCCATGTCTCTGTCAGCTTCGCAATGCGTCCATCAGGTTGTCGCTAATTACCTATCAAACACATGATCACGTTGTTGCTATAAGAAGTTATTGCTATGCCTGATCGCACCATGCTCTTATCAGATGCCTATACAGTATGTATGGGGGTTCGTATCAATACTACTTTTCATCATGGAGTGATGGGAGCCAGTATTTACTGTATACTAAATTCTCTGATCATGACATATCTCCGCTATATAAAGTCTTGCATGCACATCATAAACATTGTAAGCACCAAAAGAACATAATCTTGATCTTCCACAATGTGGCATGGACCCATCAAGGCCCTGAATTTGCACCCGGAAAAAGAATTGAGAATTGTTTCAGAAATATCGTTCATATATGTAAGGATATTTTTAAGCATGTTATAATGGACAGTGAGCATCGTGAGAATTTTTGGGAATGTTTTTGTCACTGTCACCAAAGTAATTTAGACAGTGTGAAACTAGATTTTTGTAAGCCGCATGATAATCTCCTGCTCATGAATATAAAACACAAGTAAGCAGCAGGTGTGCCGCAGTCCTAGTCCTTTCTTTTTTTTAATGTTAATCGTAATATAATATTTCCCTGCCTTGGATATCACCTCACCGCTCCTTCTGTCATGGGTTATAATAATATTCAAGGATGCTCCTGGAGGTTTGTCCAAAATGGAAAACTATTAACCACAAACGTCCTCATGCTGTCTTCCAAAATCGGGTGTACTTCACCTCTGGAGCGAAAACGTCCACGACAAATATTCGCTACCTAACCAGTGGACCAAAGTGACGATATCTATTAACGTTAGAGCGTTAAATATCCCAATTGATACTACAGCGTTGTTAAATTCTGGCTTCTGATTAGCCAAGAGGTGCAACTGCAAAGTCCTAGTTGCGCATAAATGCTAATAGCAGCTCATTCACGTGTCTTGTAGAGAAGACGCTCCATATTATTTAAAATAATAATAATAATAATAATAATAATAAAGCATGATACGTTTTGTGCAAGGAGTGTCAGAACAGTTTATAACAGTCAGAATTTATACTGTATTTCTTCTGGAATATGGAAAGTCAGAGAAAGACAAGACAGTAATGGAATAGCTGCTGAAATGCAAGTCATGGACGTTCCACAACATTATATTTAACTATATTCTCCCTGTTGCTAAATGACCTCGGCATGACCTCCAGAGTATGAATATGATGTAAGGCTTTTCCAGGACCAACACATGGCAACTGGTAGATGGAAAACATTAACTTCTTGGGGATTAATGACCTAATGCTAAGCCTAACTATTACTGACAGTTACAAGCACAGTGAAAACAGACATTTGACAAATCAAACATAACCATAAATGGATTACAAACTGTGATGGGACATTCCACTATAAAACAGATGAAATGATTCAGTTTTTGGAAATGAAGCCACATTTCATACAAAGTAAGAAGAAATGGAGCAAATAACAACATTGCCATTAGTGTACCTTGACAAACCTACAACATAAGGTAAAAATGATCAAATCCAATTGTTCAGTCTCGGTCCAATATGCGTCATCAGTGATAATCCGTTACTGTACATATCCCAGTACTTGTTCCTCTTATAGTACAGAATAGTTCAGAATTATTAAGGGTCAACCGTTATAAACATGGAATAAAGAAACCATTCTGCTCTGCTCTGAATGCTCCAGGCCTGGCGTGGCGCAGGATGGGCCGTCTCCTGGGAGTGAGCTGCATGCTCCTGCTCGCTCTGACCACCTCAGTGTCTTCAGCCTCCCTCGTTCCCGAGGACTACGCAGCCGACGAGGCAGAGCGCAACACCAACGAGGTGCTGTTTGATGACTACCGCGGCAAAGGCTGCGTGGACGACAGTGGCTTCGTCTACAAGCTTGGAGAACGTTTCTTCCCCGGCCACTCGAACTGCCCGTGCGTGTGCACTGAAGATGGACCCGTGTGCGACCAGCCGGAGTGCCCCAAAATCCACCCCAAGTGCACCAAGGTGGAGCACAACGGCTGCTGCCCCGAGTGCAAGGAGCTCAAGAACTTTTGCGAGTACAGGGGCAAGACATACAAAATACTGGAGGAGTTTAAGGTGAGATGCTGAAAATGATTTGGTTATTTCAATCTTGGCTTGTGAGAATGCATTTACAGTATGCAGTATATTTACAGTAAATAATGACATTACATTGTTTGGGGGACTATGATACTGTATTAAAGTATCTGCCCCTAATGATGTCACAGTCTGGTCTCTGGCGGCAGCACCTAATCAGAACTGGTGGATCTAAGAGCAGCAGCTCAAAGGCATAACATGGAGATGGCCGTGTAGTGCTTTCGAAGTGAGAAGTAGGGATTTGTATTAAAACCTTTGCGTAGGACAGTAGGTGGCCAGTGTAGCTCATGGAGCACTGGTGTAAAATATGCCAAACAATAAACGTTGAGGTCCAAGCGTCAAGTTCTGAAAGCATGAACCAGGGTTCCAAGCTTCTTCATACTAGCCACAGGTCGAAACCCGGCAGTGCTGCCGAGCTCTTATGTACAGCAGTTTTTATGACTGACCTGAGGTGGAAATCAAATGAATGGGTTTTTAAAAATATTGCGTCTAGACTTGTGACCATTTGCAAAGGATTTAACAGTGATGCGATGGACATCCACTGGGATGTCTAGAGTTTTAATGAAGGCAAGGTTTCTAGCTTGTCCGGGTTATGAAAGTTGGCATCCATCCGTAATTTAGTGTTATTTACAGTAGGAAGAGCTGGTGTGAACCTTTGTGGTGTGCTGAGTGAGTGTAATTGTGAGTGTCATCTGCATAGAATTGGAAGCTTACAGTATGTGTGCGTATGTTTGTATGTGTGTCAAAAAGTGTTAAGATACTCACTGAGATCCAACAGAATAAGAATAAAGAAGGTACCAAACCAGCATCCACATGAAGGAGATCATTGGTGCCTTGAAAAATGCAGTCTTGGTGAATGACAAGAACAGAAAACCTGATAGAAAAAGTTTTAAAAAAGGCGGATTGTCGTTGATGTCCTGTTCAGAGTTTTAGTTTTCAGTGTGCCGCAAACTTGTTTGTGTGAAAAGCTCCAGATTCAAGGCAAGCGTGAAGCAGTTACAGGAGATGAATGTATAAATGCTGTTGAATTCATTAAAATCAGACAAGGAATTTCATCATCATGCAACTTTGCCTCAAAGAGATTATTGGTATCCTACAAATTCACATACAGTATTTTTATTCATTAGCAATAGAAATTAGCACATAACGCCTAGTGCTGATCACGTAAAGGTCCCAGACACTTTAGCCCACCTGGTTAAAGCGAGCACCACCACGCAGCACCACGCTGTCAAGGCCACATCATGTGGTAAATGAACTCCTGCTTTGTCGACTACGATTGCAGTGTGCCCACATGCGAAGCGTGTCTAAAGCTCATCCATCACCACGAAAATCAGTCCTATCGTGTCCATGCGATGAGCAACAATCCGCCTGACAAAGTAATCCATTTGCTTTCTGCGCGCATCAGTGGGCATATTTCTCCTTGTTTTAAATTTAGCTTGTTTATATTGATCTCATCGCGATGGCAAGCCGATCAATCATGCACAGGAAGACTCTGCGTATCTAAAGAGGCCTGTCAGTCTCAAACAGATGCCTCAGCATTCAAAGTGTAGGCTTTGATGAACGGTTTTCCAATCTGCCAGAAGCTCTTCAGAAGTGAACGTTCATGCGTTAATGCTGCGTTGACGAATCAGATGAGAGCATTCTTGCTGCACGGTGCAGCACGCTATAATTGATCTAAATGCCTCTTTCTATTAATAACGCATCCATTGTCATGTTGCCTTACATGAAAAAAGGGCCATATTTAAGGTCTGCAAAATGTATCCAACGGTTATATCAGGATTTATATGAGGAAAGTTTCTCATATTCAGAGGCCTTAAGTTGATTTAGTTAAGTTGATGTCAGACTAAACCTGAAACTTGTTACTCTAATAGTGGTCCGGTCTAAGACAGCAAGAGTAGAACAGCATTGAAAGACTTTTTTTAAAAATGCAACAAGCATAAAATAAAAAGAGTATCAGCAGTACGGGCCTCCGAGTGGCGCAGTGGTTAAAGCGCTCGCCCTATCATCCGGAGATCGCTAGTTCGAATCCCGGGTGGTGCTGTAACCTCTCGCAGCCGGAGGTCTAGAGAGAGCTGATTGGCCGAGCTCTCTCAGAGGGGAGGGATGAGAGGTACATAGTGCTCCGATATTAATCACGGCTCTACAGCCAGTCAGGGGCGTCTGTGAGCTCGCGCAGCGGAGGGAGCGGATAGCGCTGTCCTCCGAGTGTGTTACGCCGCCCCCCAACGGTGCGCGAGCGAGCAGTTCGAAAAGATGCGGTCGGCTGGCGTCACGTGGTTCGGAGGAAACACGTGATAGTCTTCGGCCCTCCCGGCTGAGTGGTAGTAGTAGCCTTAATGTGGGAGCCCCCTAGTGACGGGGAGGAATTGGACACGACTAAATTAGGGAGAAAATCGGGGAAAAATCCAAAAAAAAAAAAAAAAAAAAAAAGAGTATCAGCAGTACAGATGTGAATTTCTGTTGAAAGATCTAATATGAAGTCAATCCAACTGATACATGGTGATATTAATTCTTACAAATAAGCGCATCTGCCTATCTGTTGTATTATTCATTTGAATGAGTATCTCATTATTTGAAGATATTGTACATTCTCATCGTTTGGACTTTTTCAGTCATACCCAGTCCTGACCTGATTTTATATCTCTTTATATACTGTGGCTAAGTCAAAATAGCATTTAAGATAACAATACGATTTCTTACAGTAGTAACATACTGTACTACGTCAACATATCAAGTCAAACTGGGGCTTAATTGTGATGAAATTTCTCATGAATGGAGAAGACTTCAAACACCGTACGGCGTATCTGCAGTTAAACACTTGAATGGGGCACACGTTTTAAAGAAGGCCATTTGTCTGTGAATGACGATGACCCCACCTGGCTGGGGTGGCCCGGAGCTCACTGGATTCATTCTCTTCAACATGCAGCGAATGGAACGCCTGATCCGTAAAAATTGACAGATGGCGTCAACTTGCAAAAAAAAAAAAAAAAAAAACGTATCTGTCTGTGGGAACTGTACACACATTCCTTCAGGAACACCATTTGGGCATTACAGGAACACAGCTGGGAGTTAGTGCCACATTTCCTGTACAGTCCTGACATCGCTCCAAGCTATTTCCACATGTTTGGGCCATAAAAAGAGTTCCTGGGAGGCTAGTGTTTCAGACATGAAGCAGGTAATCCAATCATGGATCTGGGGTACTGAGAAAACTTTCTATCTTGATTGTATCCAAACACAAGTAAAATGCTAGGATAAGTGCATTGATGTAGCATGGAATTATATAGAGAAATGAATAAATATAGTTTTTACTTCATGATTGATTTGCCATGCATTCTGTGAAAACAATTATGAAAAATGGTAATCGACTTTAATTGTTAAAACTTCCTAAAGCACATCATGTTGCATGTTGCCCACTAACAAAGGAAATTCTTAACATGAACAGTGAGATGTGCAAAAATCTGCCACAAGGAGTATGTGTATAATGGTAAATAGGCCTGCAGTAACAATGTACGTTTACTTTGAATGCTGCATCGTGAAAACTATATTCGATTATACAAATGTGGCCATTAAGACTGCACGTTCCCCCCCCCGCCCCCGCAATTCATCTTGCGCAGTGCCGCGAAATCTCACAAGTACCATTTTAGAATTTAAATAAATGTGCGTCACAGAATATTCCCCAGATGGCGCATGGTAGGCCATTATCTAAAAGCCAGACCAAATTTCTCGTTCATTGCTCCAATTTGGATTGTTAAATATGCTTATACTGTAGATACGTACGTTACATTTTAAAAGTATCTAAAAATGACAAATAGCATGTAATGTAAAATATGAATAAAACCGTATTATGCGAGTAATCCTGGTCAATGCACGTATTGTAGTGTACTCTTGGTATATAGTACTAGTGAATGGTGGTGGGATTGATTTTTTAGGAAACACGGCGAGTGCAAGAAGCATTGTATTGTTCAGTTAGTCTGATTTATGAATCGATCGTCAGTTGGTTAACTCAAACCGATGATTGATTACGGAATGGTTGCTGACTCCCATCAATACTCATAACTGTTCTCTTATTCTGAACAATCAAAGTCTCGGTTCGTCTGGAATGCCCGTCATATTAAGATATACACTCACCTAAAGGATTATTAGGAACACCACACTAATACGGTGTTTGACCCCCTTTCGCCTTCAGAACTGCCTTAATTCTACGTGGTACTGATTCAACAAGGTGCTGAAAGCATTCTTTAGAAACGTTGGCCCATATTGATAGGAGAGCATCTTGCAGTTGATGGAGATTTGTGGGATGCACATCCAGGGCACGAAGCTCCCGTTCCACCATATTCCAAAGATGCTCTATTGGGTTGAGATCTGGTGACTGTGGGGGCCATTTTAGTACAGTGAACTCATTGTCATGTTCAAGAAACCAGTTTGAAATGATTGGAGCTTTGTGACATGGTGCATTATCCTGCTGGAAGTAGCCATCAGTGGATGGGTACATGGTGGTCATAAGGGGATGGACATGGTCAGAAACAATGCTCAGGTAGGCCGTGGCATTTAAACGATGGCCAATTGGCACTAAGGGGCCTAAAGTGTGCCAAGAAAAGATCCCCCACACCATTACACCACCACCAGCAGCCTGCACAGTGGTAACAAGGCATGATGGATCCATGTTCTCATTCTGTTTACGCCAAATTCTGACTCTACCATTTGAATGTCTCAACAGAAATCGAGACTCATCAGAGCAGGCAACATGTCTCCAGTCCAATTTTGGTGAACTCGTGCAAATTGTAGCATCTTTTTCCTATTTGTAGTGGAGATGAGTGGTACCCGGTGGGGTCTTCTGCTGTTGTAGCCCATCCGCCTCAAGGTTGTGTATGTTGTGGCTTCACAAATGCTTTGCTGCATACCTCGAGTGGTTATTTCAGTCAAAGTTGCTCTTCTATCAGCTTGAATCAGTCGGCCCATTCTCCTCTGACCTCCAGCATCAACAAGGCATTTTCACCCACAGGACTGCCGCATACTGGATGTTTTTCCCTTTTCACACCATTCTTTGTAAACCCTAGAAATGGTTGTGCGTGAAAATCCCAGTAACTGAGCAGACTGTGAAATACTCAGACCGGCCCGTCTGGCACCAACAACCATGCCACATTCAGAACTGCTTAAATCACCTTTCTTTCCCATTCTGACATTCAGTTTGGAGTTCAGGAGATCTTGACCAGGACCACACCCCTAAATGCATTGAAGCAACTGCCATGTGATTGGTTGATTAGATAATTGCATTAATGAGAAATTGAACAGGTGTTCTTAATAATCCTTTAGGTGAGTGTATACAGTCTTAAGCAAACGTTTGGGCACCCCTTGATGAATAATTGATTTTGGTGATTTTTTAATTGAAAAGATGTTAACACAGTCTCTCTTGGAAATGGAAAGAATATTTTCAGCAAACACTGATGCATCGTTACTTCTTATACCATAATTTAAACAAAAATAAAAAACATTCTATAAGGCACTGTGCAAAAGTTTAGGCACCCTAAGAGTTCCAGAGTCTCAGATTATTTTTACAAGGATTCAGACCTTAATCAGCTCGTTAGATCTGATGCATGGCAACAGCTGTCATTAGTAAAAGCCAAATTCAAAGCTTTACAAATACTTTGACTCTTCAAACCTTGTGCACACACTTGAAGACACTCAACAACCATGGGTTCCACTAAGCAGCTGTGTAAGACTCTGAAAATTGCCCACAATGCAGGAGAAGGGTACAAGAAGATAGCAAAGTGTTGTCAGCTTGCAGTTTCCACAGTGAGAAATGTAATTAAGAGATGGCAGTTCAGGGGAACTGTGGAGGTCAGGATGAGATCTGGAAGACCAAGAAAACCCTGGGAGAGAACCGCTCGTATGCTGGTCAGAAAGACAAATCAGCACCCCAATTTGACTGCAAAAAACCTGCAGGAAGATTCAGCAGACTCAGGAGTGGTGGTGCACCATTCCACAAGACCTTCATGGAAGAGTCAGCAGAAGAAAACCTGACCTGCACCCCATCATAAAATCCAACTTCAGAAGTATGTAACAGAACATCTACAGAAGCCTGATGTGTTTTGGAAACAAGTGCTGTGGACTGATGAAGTTAAAACAGAACTCTTTGGCCACAATCAGCAAAGGCGTGTTTGGAGAAAAAAAAAGGAGCAGTATTTTATGAAAAGAACACCTTGCCAACTATTCAGCATGGTGGTGGATCTATCATGCTTTGGGGTTGTGCTGCAGCCAGTGGCACAGGAAACACTGCACGGGTGGAGGGAAGAATGGATTCCACTAAATACCAGCAAATTCTGGAAGCAAACATCACACCATCTGTAAAACAGCTGAAGCTGAAAAGAGGACGACTTCTACAACAGGACAATGATCCTAAACATACCTCGAAATCCGCTATGGAAAACCTCAAGAGACGCAAGCTGAAGGTTTTGGAACGGCCATCACAGTCCCCTGATTTAAACATCACTGAACATTTTGTGAGTAGATCTTAAAAGAGCTGTGCATGCAAGACGACCAAAGAATATTACAGAACTAGAAGCCTTTTGCAAGGAAAAATGGGAGAAAATCCCAAGTACAAGAATTGAAAGCCTTTTAGCTGGCTATAAAAAGCGTTTGCAAGCTGTGATATCTGCCATAAGTACTGATTATGTAGGGGGCCCAAACTTTTGCACAGTGCCACAATAATGTTTTTATTTTCTATCTTTGTTCAATTTATGACATATAAAGTAACTATGCACCAATGTTTGCAGAAAATATTTTGCATTTCTTTCATTTCCAAAAGAGACTGTGTTAATAGAGATATGAAGCATATATCTGGAATAGGCATAGCAATTATTTCCATACAAGGAGGTATCACTGCCAACCGATGGCAGCGCAAAGCTGCACACACAGTCACAGCGAGCAATGACCTTCATAAGTCAGTGTGCCAAAACACATCATCCTATGTACATCGGGAGCTGTGCCAATAAGAACAAAGAGCGAACGTGAAATTCTGCGTGAAACTGGGGAGGGAGGGGGGGGGAATGAGTCCAGCAAGAGGGTTAGTGATCACAAATCAAATAACACTGCTAATCAGTGCAATAGTCGTATTACTAAGTGAGGACAGTAACTCCGCTTCATTACATCCGTCCAGTTGTTGATTGATTATTTTTCCATATCAGCATGCCATGGAGTCATTAATTGCTTGTATATTGAAGAACTGCGTACGGCTGGCGAATCACGTGGGAAGGTCGTAAAGATTAAAACAAACAATGTTAATATCATTGGTTTCAAAAGAATTATTAGAACTGATACAAGCTCTAGGCCGGTAACTTTTCCTAGCTACATTTCACTAAGACTTAACCTAATTTATGTCCTACATAATCCAGGGCTACATACAATGTGTTCAATACCGATAAACTGAAATCATTGATTATTTACTGTGTGTTTAATTTTTGCTGTTGTAAATGAAAACGCCAGTGGTTCACACTCGACAGAATTTCCCTTGACATGACCCAGGATCTCATTTTGATTTTGCATCTGTTTAAAGCAAGAAAATACATAATATTATATACTAGATCATATTAGAATATTAAAGATGCCGGCTCGTACAGCAAGTGCATGCATTATTCATATTATCTGTAGTCGATTTACACAAACATGGCACAAGCAAATATGTGCGCATGTGACCCGGGAGTAAAAATTTAGCTGTGTAAGTTATTGTCATAACACGGTGTCAGTTAATGCATTCAGGAAGCGGAATCATTTGAAAAGGAAAAGCCAGAGGGTAAGTCAGAAATGGAGATTCAGTCTGCGAGCCAGTACACAACCTACACACAAAAAGATACACAAGCTAGTGCACGAGCCCGTGTCTGTTCAGGGGACTTATTTATGTGGCGTAAATTTCACTTCATCAACATTAAATGTAACTAATTCCACAAGGCAAGAGTCGCTTCCCAAAGTTAATGAGCCTCTTGGCAATCACTGAGGGAGAACTTTCATTCCTTTAAGTGCTTTTTTTTTTTTCCACTGTGCTGAATAGTCTAACAGCAAATTTGACTTCTTTTCAAAATTATAATCTTTGATCAAAGTGACATGTTTGATTACGTTCGTATTTCAGCACTGACTCTGACACCCGCTAATTTTTCGACCGTGTTATTCGCCGGCTTTAGATCCGAGTGACATTTAATCAAATTGCCGTCATGATAAACAGTCGAATGCCATGCTGTGATTTGAGTTAATGCTTGTGGAAAAGGAAAAAAAAGAAAATAATCCCACTATAAGGTTGCATTTGAAAGCTTTTAAAATAATTCTTAAAATGTGTTGGATGCAAAAAGTGGGATGAAGTAGGTGGGGCTTATATTTGATTAACTAGCTAGCATCAGGTGGTACAGTGTTCTCGGTTAGAGTTTGAAATGACATACAGTTCCTGCAGAAATGGTGAAGTGAGACGAGCGAATGCATTATTTTTCTTGGGGTTTCTGAGACATGGGCATTGACCTGTCCTGGGTATGTGGGATTTGAGGTTGCGCGGTTTATCCCGGCCGTCTAGCAACGGCCCCGGCTGCGCGGCTGCCATAGAGAATCTCCTCCACTGACCTAAAACATGAAGAATGACTGTGCTGCTTGTTGCTGCGATATCCTGGTAAGTATTAGTGCTAAAGCGTTCATTTCGTTTGGCTGAGACAGAAGACGTTAATTTTCAAAAGGTTTGTTGCGTGTCACTTGGAACATAAAAAAATGGCGATTTTAAAAAGTATCATTTTCTCTCCTCGAAAAGCAAAGGAGTTCAGTGCGGGGCCTAAACAAATGGTGGTAATTTGAAAAGCCTGCATTTTCTACCAAGGCCGACGTCGCCGAATGTCAGTCTTGTAGGCGTGTTGGCAAAATTGTGTCAAGTCCGAATGAGAAAGATTTGAATTTTGGGGTAACCTCTGGTCTGATCTCTTAGAAAAGTAACAATGAGCCATTTTGGCGACGGAGCATGGCAGGATGGAACTTACCAAAAACGTCTTGAAAGGAACGTGTCAAAAGGATACTGATTGTTTATAGGAGCTGGATGTCAATTCTTTCAGCCCAATTTGTCCAACCACATGACCTGCATTAAATGTCAAAGTTTTGGGGATAGAAAGTAGGCGTGCTGTTTGGGATGTATTCATTCATCTTTTTCTTCCCACACATGATTCAGATTGTACTGTACATTGGTCTTTAAACGCTTGCTGGCCGAAGAAACCGATCACTAATCAGAAACACCAGGGGCAAAATTGAATTTTTAGCCGAATCTCTGGATGTATTAGAAGATATGATGTCGGAGGAAGGGTTTGGATTTTTGCCCTTCAACGAATCAGTTCATTCAGATTCATTCAGAACTTGTCAAGTTCTTTTTAACACCAAATGTTTGTGTGATTAAAGTGAACAAACACTCCTGCGTGGGAACAAAAGTGACAGTTCTGCTTCCGGTTTATCTGCGATAACAAGCAATGACGCTTACTTTCAGTCAATGTCAATCCTGTGATTTCTCATCTCATTCTGCATAACAAATAAACATAACTCTGATTTCAGCTGTCGATTTTTCACCATGCATCTTTACTAAGCACTTACATGATTTCAGTTCATTCGGCCCAGTCCGTACATGTTTTAATAATGTGTTGAACGGTACATAAATCAACTCCAATCAATTCAAATCTCCTTAATTGATTTGATGCAGCCTAATAATTTGGCCAATGCATGAAGATGCAGTATAAAATAGCTAGCAATAACTAGTGAGAAAACCACCAAAGGTACAACAAGTTAACAGTAACACTATGAAAGTATTGCAAGAATGAGAACAAGTGTTAGACATCGCTGTCTCTTAGTGTACTGCTGCATGTGTACAGTGGTATTGGAAATACATCACAGCCCTAATGTGAAAAATACATAAATGACTTTTACAGAATTTGTCATTTCATACTGTAGTGTTTTGCCTTAAAAAACCTTAAAACTCAGGCAGCTCAAATATTTGCCGGCAACACAGCATAGGTCAATTTTATTTTATATACAGGTATACAGTCTTATGCAAAAGTTTGGGCACCCCTTGACAAATAACAGATTTTGGTGATTTTTCAGTTGAAAAGATGTTAACACGGTCTCTCTTGAAAATGGAAGAAAAAAAAAATGCACAATATTTTCAGCAAACATTGATGCATAGTTACTTCTTGTGCCATAAATTGAACAAAAATAAAAACATTATTAGGAGTTCCAGAGTCTCAGATTCTTTGTACAAGGTTTCAGACCGTAATGAGCTCGTTAGATCTGATGCATGGCAGCAGCTGTCATTAGTAAAAGCCCATTTCAAAGCTTTACAAATACTTTGACTCTTCAAACCTTGTGCACACACTTGCAGACACTCAACAACCCTGGGTTCCACTAAGCAGCTGTGTAGGACTCTGAAAATGAAAGTTATTGATGCCCACAATGCAGGAGAAGGCTACAAGAAAATCACCAAAATCTGTTATTTATCAAGGGGTGCCCAAACTTTTGCATAAGATTGAATAGGAAGCCTAGCCACTGTGTGCTACAGACATCAAACTGTGTATTTGGTGGAACGAAAGATTTCACTTTGATAAAGGGTAAAACTTTTTAAAAAATGACCACTACTGGAATATGGGAGGCGACACGCTGGTTAGCACCGTTGACTTGCATCTCCAGCGTTCGGGTTCGATTTCGGGCCAGACTCGATTCCCATCTCTGTGTAAATGGAGTTTGCATGTTCACTCCATGGTAGGTGGGTTTCCTCCCGAAGACCTGCAGATTAGGTTAATTGGCCCTTTCTGTGTGAATCATGTGTGTGTGATGGATTGGCACCATGTCCAGGGTGTATCCCGCCTCGTGCCCTAAGTAACCAGGGAAAGGCTTCAGGCCCCCTGCGACTCTGTATACAGGATAAAGCGGTATAGACGATGAGTGAATGACGTACAGGTAGTATTATTATTATTATTATTATTATTATTATTATTTTTGTCAAAGAAACAACCATAAAATCATATGAATCTGTGGCTGTGTGGATTTCTTTGCCTACAGTATGTGACTCACTTATTGCACAGTCATGTTTTTGTAGATGGTTAAAATAAACAAAAATTTGCAAAACTTCATGTTACCTATTTTGTGCTGAAAAAAATAAAGGATATTGCACTCTACCGTATACTGCACAATCCTGAGCCCTATATACAGTATGTCTATTAAAAAAAAAACAGCAAAACAAATAAGGTCTGAAATGCTCTGAGCTATAAGGGCAACCATCTTCCAACTCATAAAATCAAAATATTTATACAATGACACTCAGATCACAAATCCATCTTTTTAGATATTTAAACCCACAGTGCCAGAGGAATATTCCTAACAAGGCAATTTAACTGGCTACCAAGAAGCCTGAATTAAATCATTATCTTGGGCAGTGTGGCCAAGTGAAGCACGATTTTGCTAATGAGGGGCTTTGGGATCAACTTCCTCAATCTAACACTTAATTCATCCCGTGTGTATAGCGTGAGGCTCATTAGCCGTGTGCCGTGATTTCAGCATTCATTCATTTATTTATTTATTTATTTATTTATTTAGCTAGCTTAACCTGACGCAGGTCTGTTGTAGCCTGGATTGTGGCTTGATTGGTGCTGAGAAGGGGCCTCTATTTTTGTACTTCCTTCAGGATCAATAAAGTATCTATCTGTCTTTCCATCTATCATGCCAGCTTTGTTGAACCTTCGCACAGAAGAAGTGGAGGAGAATAAATTTAAAAAAAAAACAGTATTGGATTTCTGTATTTTCTATTACATTTTTGGGCTTTATTGGTATGAAATCTAAAGAAAATAATAAAAATGCAATCTTTCACTGAAGACAAACTGACATTCCCTAGTGGATGTTTATCTTCAGAAGAACTTTCATGAGGTCAGGCTAGAAGAAGTGTCCAGAACGATCAACATTAAAAAAAAAAAAAAAAAAAAAACTTTTCTACTTTTTCAACTGCCTGCTGCTTTTTACAACCGAACTCTAAATGTATTTACAGTGGAACAACCTTTTAACTATGATTCCTATACAAGTTAACTTTAGTTCTCAAGAGTTGGAATGTTGAGGTGATGTCTTGCATTTTGTGGTGCGATGTAAGAACAATCCCGTATTGAGTAAAAGCAGAGATTCCCTATAGGTTTACATGCGTACCTGAGCGAAAGTACAGAAGTAAATACCTTCACTTGTAAAGTAAAATACGATGAATAAATAAAACAAACTCACTCTCGCTCGCTTGCCCGCTCTGCTTCCTGATTGTGAGCGTGCTGTTTTCAAACACCCGTTGCGCTAGGCATAGTAGTCAGCAGGTGGCGGAATTCCTGCTTCAAACACTACACACCACGGTCATTAGGGATTGCGATGCCATGCAGAAATGTTATTAAGTATTTGTTGAATAATGTAGTGGAGTAAATGACAAACGTATGCTCTGCTCAGTGGTTAAGGTGCTGATCGGAAGGTCCTAGGTTCAAACCCCCAATACCAGCCACCAAGTTGCTGCTGTTGGGCCCTTGAGCACATGTACTCAGTCGCCTCCAATTTCAGGAAAGCTTCAATTGATGCCATCACAGTATTCAGAAGGATACATAATAAATCTTAATTCATTTCCGCGGAAGGTTTTTGATTAAAGTGCCCTTTTTTTTCTACAGACATAAAGCTACAGTAATAAAACCTGAATCCTAGATTTACCTTTAAATAAAGAGCGTTGAAAATGAAAGTGAAAGTAAGTGTCTTAATGAGTGTGTTTTTCCCCCATTAACAAGCATATAAACTTGAGAAAATACGGAAGTTCCAGTTTTCCAACTGACAATAACAGGAGGGCATCGTGCACAAAATATATGCATTAAATATTGCTCTCCATGAGACTCAGTTTAAAGATGGTGTTGTCCTACAGTTGTTTCAGCTCAAATGCATCAAAAACGAACTAACTAAATAAATAAATTAAAAAAACGGCTGAAAAAGTAAGCGGTGTCGAAATAAAGAATAGATTTTAGTGGCAAACGTTTGGTGAGGTCACAGAATATTTGTTCTGTTATACTTTTAATATCATCTTCCATTAAGCCAAAACATTCTTTAATGTTTTAGCAATGTCATGATATTGCTGTTTCAAGAGCAATTATCCCTCTCCCGCCCCGCCCCCCTCGCTCTGAGAGGTGGTGTGGCTCACAGTGGCTTAGTGTTTAGCACCGTCACCTCACACCTCCAGGGTTGAGGGTTTGATTCCCACCTCGGGTCTGTGTTCACGATCTCCTAATGCTTGGTGGGTCCAAAGACATGCACATTAGGCTAATTGGTGTTCCCAAATTGCCTGTAGCGTGTGAATGAGCGAGCGAGTGAGAGTGTGTGTGTGCCCTGCGATAGATTGGCACCCTGTCCAGGCTGTACCCGCTTTGTGCCCTCAGTCTCCTGGGATAGGCTCCAAGCTCCCTGCGACCCTAGATGAAAAGTGAGTGAGTGAGAATTTCTCCTGCAGTTTTTATTATCCTGGCACTGTGGCATAGGAAATTCCGAATTGTGTTTCTCGGGAGCTCCTGATGCTGGTGGAACAACATCCTGGTCATTATCAGGTGCTGCTGTACACTGGGAGACTTTAACTATAGACAAGTACTTTAAACTATAAAAAAACTGAGCTTTCATACTGATTATTATAGATTATTATAGAATCCCTATATACATACAAAACACTCATAAACCAAATCAAATCTTCCCATAAAAAATAATGGAAAATCAAACAATTCGTTCCACGGCCCAAAAAAATAAATACAGAAAAATGTGTGTGTCGGCGTAAAAAAAACTCAGCACTTGTAAACCAAGACATGCTCGTTTTTCAAGTCAAAATTTATTAAAAATCTTTGCTCGTCTTGCCGAACACTCGTAAACCGAGTTACTCACAATCCGAGGTTCCATGTGTGTATATATATATATATATATATATATATATATATATATATATAGTATCCCTACTATAGAATTAGAACCCCTAATTTCAGTAGAGATTGCAGTAGAAGCTTAAATACTGTCCTTAAATACTGTAATGTGATGCACAGTGTTATTATTTTTGCATGCTTATTCAAGTTATTTATTTATTTTCATCATAATGGTGTAGGCTAAAGAAAGTTTAAATCTAGAAATGTAATTCAGATGTTCATCCAGATTTTAAAGAAATTATCTCAGAAATTATGTTTTTTGCTGCAGTGGAATCAGTACTATATATAGAAAGAGAGTTCTGAGTCACCAGCAGTATTTCCTACCTTTCCAAGCTCTTATCTTTCTTTATAAAGAAAAAACGAAAAACACCTACACTGTTGGCCTTCACACCCATTTTTATTTTTTATCAGGACAATCATAATACAGCGTTTCACAAAGACTTTATACGCCTCTACATCAAACACTGCAGGAATGATGAACCTCCAGCAGAAGCGGAGATGAGGATAGGTTTCTGATTCGTCCGTTTCGCAGACGGTTTGTGCCAGGAATTAGGTATGCCGGGGGTATCGTCTGTTCGTTTGTGTCAGGAGAGAATGCCAATCTGTCTCTTTGAATCAGGCACAGAGAGCGCCAAGGTCCAGCTGTGAAGCAGGAAACAAACCGGCATTGCCGATCCCGAAAACGGCTCCAATTAAGACGAGCCGTCAGGGTAACCTTTGGCGAGAGCCAAATTGGCATTTTCTTTGGTGTCTTTTGTCCAGGGGCTAACTGAAAAAAAGGGATTATAGGCTTCTGATGTGTCAGTAATTACTGAGGATTACTGGGGAGGAAGGGAAATTTAATCCAAAAGACAAAACCTGCAAAACCTGGCGCCATTTCATATATTTGACTATTTCTTAATAAGTTAACACAATGTGCGTGTGTGTGTGTGTGTGTGTGTGTGTGTGTGTGTGTTAATGCTCCATCTGAAATAAGTCTCAGAAAAAAAAAAAAAAAAAAATATATATATATATATATATATATATATATATATATATATATATATATATATATATATATTTATTAAATTTTTATTTTTTGTTAATGCCTAGGTACTTTTCCTACTCCTCCAAATGTGTCATTTCAGTGTCTATGCAAATGAGCTACTCCTGAGCCACACCCCCTACAGAGAACAGCAGAGCTGAGCAACAAGCTGGGGGAGGGACTCTTCTTCTATGAGGTCACTATAGGTGAAATGTAATTGGCTTGTTTAAATCCCAGTTACTATTTTAAAAAATGGGAAAAAGGACAAAAACAGCTTTCATGTTTTTTTTCTTTTTCTTTCCCTCCTAGCATTTTTTCAGTTCTTACAGACATACTGGAGACCCATGTGTATGTCTACAAATGACTAAAAGGCAAATTTTACATAATAGGTTCCCTTTCATTTACAGTAATGCTCATGATTCATTTATTGCTTATCCTGTGTGAAGCCTCGAACCTATCCCAAGGAGCTCAGTGCACGGGGTGGTGTACGCACTGGACGGAGTGCCAGTCCAGCGCAGGGTACACAAGCACACACGCACATTCTCTTAATACAGGCAATTTGGGAACAGCAGTAAGATGTCAGCATGTCTTTGGACTGTGGGAGGAAACCTGGAGAAAACCCACCAAGCACGGGGAGAGCATGCAAACTCCATGCAAACAGACCTGGTGGACATCCTATTTCAGATGTGGACAAATTATAGATGTGTTAACTAGGCCACTTGGATGAAATATAATAGACCATAGAAATGGCCAAAGAATTGCATAAAAGGTCATGTACACAGACATTTGGGTACCTAAAATAATCGTTTAGGATAAAGACTGAAAAACAGAAGTAAAAATTATTTGAACTCACTATATAATAATATATAATATGAGGTGATACGGTGGTTTAGAGGTTAGCACTTGCACCTCCGGTGTCTGGGTTCGATTCCTGACTCTTTGTGCATGGAGCTTACATGTTCTCCCTGTACTCTGGTTTCTTACTACAATCCAAAGATATGCAGATAAGGTCAATCGATGTTCCCAAATTGCCCATAGCGTGTGTATGTGTGTCTGTAGATTGGCACCTCATCCAGGGTGTACCCTGCCAGGCTCCTGGGATTGGCTCCAGGATCAAGCAGTATAGACTGAGACAATGAGTTGAGAATATGTAATATCAATAACAACTAATAACTGAACTGACGTAGATACACAAACAAAGGAACCAGGTACCCAGGCTACAAAAATATTAGTGTAGTAATCATCACAGACGTCAGTGTTAGTAAGTGCAGCTCTCTGGTTGTTTGGTATTTACTTGTTAAGGTGTTGTGTCACTTAGGGCTCCCGGTGGAGCCATTAACACCTGGCCAGCTGCAGTGAATAGCCCGAAGCTTTGGGTCGAGTTCAGATCCCAAGTCTGTGAGCCAGGGCTGGGACGTGAGCTCCGAATGATCTCAGCCAAACTCGTGGGATCTCCAGACTGAGAGCGGTGGTAATTAGAGTCGATGTGCATCTCGCAGCAACTCCACCCCCAGAAAAAAAGAAAACGAGACACTGTGTATAGATCTGCAGCTCGGGCACCTCCGGGCATTCAGGCACCGGCTGAATCGGATAACTCCTGCCGATCGTGAGGTGCTGGAATCGTCTCGTCTATTGTTATTGGCTAATTTTCCACGCTTGTGAAGTTCAGCCTCCACGAGTAGATGGCCGCGCTTCGCACGAATGATTTTTCAATCAAGGGCCGCGTCCACGGCAAGACACGATCTGCGATACAGAGCGCAGGGTGATTCGCAACAACATAAAATCAGCCAGAAGTAATGCTTAATGAGAAGGCGGATGAATTACACCTGAGTAAAATGATGGATGGCTCAAAGCTCAGCTTAAATGTCAGCCTCCAAATCGAAGACGCAAACAGACCCGAACACACCTACACATACACCGCCTCTTTTGTTTTTACCTCTTTACACACACACGAACACACACACACACACACAACTGCCCACACCACATTATATTTGAGTCACTACTTACTGCTCAGATACCTACAAAAGAAACACCTATAAAAAGCACCTGAAATGAAACGCTCCAAATGACGTTCCATCCGCCTGAAGAAACGTTTTAATTTCACACGCCGATGAGAATCAAACAAGTAGGCCATCACCAAAACTGGAGCTGTGAACTGGTTTCAATGAGTTAGAATCCTAAGTGGCAAAGCACTTATGAAGAAGTCCAAAAGCTGGAAGTTCTAATAAAATGTATGTATGTATGTATTTATTTATTTATTTATTTAATTATTTTTAAATAATAAAAGAGTTGGCTATACTGTTTTTTTTTTTGTTGTTGTTGTTTGTTTGTTTGTTTTTGTTTTTACTAGAATAACAAACTTTGGTGTTTCATTGGCAAAACTTCAGCTGAACCAAGCATTGTGATAGAATGTACTGTATTTGCTTCATTACAGTACATGTTCCTTATGGTTATGCTACTTATGCTACTAACATGGTTATGCTACTTCTGTTTTATTTCATAGCAATGAATTCAAGATTATATAACACTTAATTCTAGATTCTGATTGGACAGAAGGTGTTAATTTATTTTCTATAAATTCAGCTCTATAAGTAGTGCAGCTGCGAATCACATGTTCATACTGTATCAAGGTGCTCATTCTAATACTGTGCATTTATTGTTTTCATAGTTAAAGCTAATTTACGTTTTCGTTTTTTAGATTATATTTCTTATTATTTCATTAGATTATACAGTACTCAGTTCATACAAAAGGTATGTACAGCTAATATACTTCAAATTTAATTCATTCTGGAGTTTTTAGGGCAAAAATCCATATCGCAAAATGCATTTTAGGAAATCATGGGCAGATAATCCGTTCCAGCCAGCCAAGAAATATCACCATATTGTCAACGTTCAAAACTGTTTTTATATGGAAAATATAATTATAATCAATTTTTTTTTTTTTTTTTAGAAAAGTCATAAGTAAAATATGAAATAAATAGACATTAAACCTCAATTAACCTTAACTTATGATTCCTCTGGCACAGGCTGCTTTGAAAAACCAAACTGAAAGTTAAATTTAATTAAATTCAATTAAATTTTAATTATATAGCGTTTTAACAACAGTCAAAGCAGCTTTACAAAATTATACAATAAAAATAACAAAAAAGAAAGCAAGGATTTTATGCCAACATACTGTGTTTTAGGCACCTGGAAGTTCAATATAACAGAACATGTCAAAGTTAACATGGTGTCCAGTTCGGCACCAGGATGAGTTAGACAGGTGCAGAGGTCTGTGTCTGGATCGCTGGGAGTTCAGGAGCAGCATGAGTAACTCCAAACCAACATGAAGCAGAATCTGGCTGGAGGTGGTCCTTCTCTAGATGCCTCAGGATCCTTGCAGGGTTGGCATGTGTTTACTGAAGCTGGCACAATCACCAGATGCCGGTCATGATATTAGCAGCACTAGATGAGAGTGCGCATTTAAGTTAAGGAGATGTTTCTTGGGTCTACTTTTAAACTGGTAGACTGTGTCTGAGCCCCAAAACACTGTCAGGAAGACTATTCCAAAGCCTAGGAGCTACTGTAAATATGAAAACACTCTAGAGTTTTATTTTCTCTGAACTACCAGACATCTTCGTTTTGCAATCTTAAGGAGCATGGTGGAGTGTAAAGTGTCAGAAGACTGGCTAGATATGTGGGAGGCTTACGTGGGAGCCTAATGGTAAGTAGTGGTAGTTTGTAATCAATTCTAAACCTAACAGGTAGCCAGTGCAGGGATGATAGTATGGGGGTTATATGATCACATTTTCTTGATCTGGCGAGAACTCTGGCGGCTGCATTTTGGACTAACTGTAGCTTGTTTATTGCGGATGCAGGACAACCACCATGCAATGCAATGCATTACAACAGTCTAGTCTGGAGGTGATGAATGCATGAACTAGCTTTTCTGCATCGGATAAAGATAAAATGTTCCTTAGCAATAATTTTAGGGTGGAAAAAGGCTGTTTTTGTAAAATTGGAAATATGATTTTTAAGATACAAGTTCCTATCTAGTTTTATGCCCAGGTCTTTCCTTCTAAATGCAAGCTGTTTTTATGTTTTAAATCTGAGTTTAGTAAGAGAAAATTATCGGTCATCCAATTTTTTATATATGCTGGACTTATTTTATACAACTTGGATATTTTATCTGGTTTTGTGGAGATGTATAACTGGGTATCATCAGCATAACAATGGAAACTAATCCCATGTCTTCTGATGATGTTACCCAAGGGAAGCATGTATATGGAGAACAGCAGAGGTCCTAAAACTGACCCTTGTGGAACTCAGTATTTCATTGGCATTACACTAAACAGTTCTCCATTCCAGTCTACAAAATGATATCGCTGAATACCTACAGTATGTGATTTTATAAGCAATCTACAAGAATATTATGATCTATAGTGTCGAATACAGCGTTAAGATCAAGTAAAATGAGTAATGAGATGCAGCCCTGATCTGAAGCTAAAACAAAAGGTTAGTTGCATTTTTAACTAGTGCACTTTCTGTACTACACTATAACTAAGATAAACCAAATGTAGCTAGCTAATATAAGCAAACACAGGAAGTAGCTGTTTCATTATTACCATTTGCTGGGAAACTCGGCCATCTGGACACCTGAGAATGTAAAGGTTCACAAAGGAAGCTTGAACTCCAACCTTCTCGTTTTTCCTAGCATTGAGTTGGAATCTGGTTCATTCCACTACACTCTTACCACTACAGAGTCAAAACAAATCAATTAGAGCTGTTTCACATGGCTGCCCTTTTCTTTCATTTTCCAAAATCAGAAACAGAGAACAACAGATATTGATGTGCAGTGATTGTAAATGGACTTTCTCTGGAGGAAATTAAGTTATCTGCATCGAAAATGAATATATTAGTCCTTCCCCTTCTGGTTAAAAGTTTCCCCAAGCACCCATCTCATTACTACAGATGCGCCCCAGTTTGGAATTAGTTCCCCATGTATACAGGAGTAGAATGGGGCGACCTGGTGCCCTCGGGGTATATGAGCCGTTTTGCTTTATTAAGTGTGTTCTGCTTACAGCATGTCTGAGCCGAGTAATCAAGAGCTTGATGATTACTTCCCAAATTGGTTTGGGAATGCCTGAAATGAGAAGGGAAACATGCAGCTTCGTTCTCGTCTGGACTGAAATGGAAGCTAAATTCCCAACTGGAGGAGAATGGTTAATGAAGTGCTAAAAAAGTGTAATATGTGTAAGAAAGTGTTGTTGTTTGTAATGGTTATTTACCCTTTCACCTTTTACCTGTACCGTGTGGACAGCAATTTTCAAATTTGTGAAATAGTATATTCTCAGTTGGTGTCTGTAAAGCATGGTGGTGGTACCATTATAATCCACATTTCCATGATTTTATTTGTTCTCTATTATCTGGTCAATTATTTTTGGTGGATGCCTTGATCTTGGCCAGTGGTTCCTTAAGTGGGGTCTGTGAAGCATTTAATATCATCATGGTGTGCATTTACGTCTTAGTTTTCTGACCACTTATTGATTACCTGGCTTTTTGTGGATGCCTTCGTCTAAGTCACGTCTGTGAAGGATAGTGGCGGTAGCATTGTATTTGACGTTAGCCTCTGGATTCATTGACCAATGTCCACCTTACCTGGTCACCAGCTCTTGGTGGACGGCCGACGCTTAGTCACTGGTTCAAAAAGTGGGGTTTGGAGCCATCGAGGAATTCAAAAAGTGATTTCGTAACAGTGGTGGAAATCACAGCACCGCCTTACAGTACATTGCTTTTATATTTATTATTGGGTTTAATTAGTTATTAGCCTATTGGACAGGGCTCTTGAAGTGAATGGGTTTAATTTAAAACTCAATAACACCAAGTCAATTGGGTATGTAAATAAATGTAATGGTCTCTTTGAGGGGAAACCACAAGAATTAAAAGCTCCATGGTGCCAATAAATAAATTAATATTTAAGTAGTTGGATTATCTCATTTAAATTTGTAACCAGAAGGTCTCTGGGATTTATTTCCAACTCAAAGTGGTCCCTGGATGCAAAACGTTTAACAACTCCTGATCCTACTCTTGATCTGAAGGAACACCTGTGCAACTTTAATGAGTCTGAGGATTATCAGGACTTAGATCTCTGGGCTGCTTTGTAATATAAAGTAGACGTGCTTAATATTCAGTCAAGTACAGATTTATCAACAACCCTTTAAAAGAATGGGCAAATGAGCGAATCTAAAACGTTCCTGCAATGCCTGACATTTAGATTTTGAAAATATGACCTTAATTAAACAAGCACATGTTTCAACAGGCATTGTTTTACTTGTGCATGTTTCTGCAGATATTTGCATTTTCTTTGGTGATGGATGACGATTTATTTTTCCAATCTGCATTACACCATCTTTCAATTGATCATATTTAGCTTTAATTTAATGTTGAATGTTTAATAGTGAAAGTACGTTTACACTGTAGCATTTTCAGACATGTCCCGTATCCAGAGCAACTTACATTTTTATACGTCTGCGCAGGTGAGGGTTATCAAGGGACCTTGATCAAGGGAAAGTAAGAGCAGTTCCACATGCACAATGTAACGAGAGAGAAGAAATAGCTGTCTTATGTGATAGGGAGCATAAAGATTGGTCTGTGGAGCAATGTAAAAAGGTCATGCGGTGTCATGAGTCCAGATATTCCATCATGTACCTGTATAGTGGCCACTGTACAAGCCTCTGGAGGCAGTGTTATGATCTGGGGTTGCTTCAGTTTCGTCAGGTCTAGGCTCAATAAAATGAAGTCAGCTGACGACCTGAATGAGTCCTGAATGACCAGGTTATCACTATCCATGGAGTTTTTCTTCCCCGATTGGCACAGCCATATTCCAGGACTGAGTGTGAAAGTGTGGTTCTGGAAACATGAGGAATCGTTTTCACACCAGACTGCACCACCAAACTGTGCACCATATTCCAAGCTTTTTTTTCTTTTTTTTTTGGACAATCAGTGTAGCAAGTTGGCCTGCGCTGTAGATTTTCATGGATTTGTTGCAGCAGTCAGTATTTATATTCGGTAGGAAAATCAACTGAGCAAACTTTCCAGCTTGTTCATATGTGACGAAACCGTCCAATTCAAATCTAGTATGCTCTCAAACAAACTAAGGGTTTGTAGTACTCATATTGATTATATTGATATACACCTATGTACTCCATTTAGCCAGTTATCTTTCCTCTAATGAAAACCGGATACAGCCAAGCTAAATTATGGGTTGTACACCAACCATGTCACCATATATAATGGGCTTTGTTTTGTTTTTGTTTGTTTTTCTTTTAATTGATGACGTGATCCGATTTAATGCATTTCGGTTACAGATGGAAAAAGCTCAACACGAAATGTGTGAATGTTCAAGGAGGGGGTTGAATCCTTGTGCAGGACTTTTGTAAGCAGAAAGGATTTCGGAAGGATCTTGTAGTCTGACAAATACAGCAAGTAAAGCAAACGCAGACTGCTCTGATACCTTGGAGCCTGATATGAGGCTGAGAGCTGGTCTCCTGGACTCACTCGAGAATTCTGCTTTAGCGGCTAGACGGATAGATAAGCTTTTCCAAACATTCCAGTATTTGAATGGATTTATTGCTTTTCACAGTTCAGAGAAGGTATATGGATCTTGGGAAACATATTCAAAAGAAGATTAAAAATAAACCAACACACTTGATGGACAAACAGAAACCCGGTGTCCGTAGGGTTGTGTTGAGGAATACTTGAATTAGCTTGATATCATTCAGACCTTGGATTTCACTCAGGATTCATATCAGTCATGTGTGATTCTGACGACGTTTCCTTCATTCCTGCCACATTTGATGACGCTATGATGAAAAACGAGAACAACACTGGGATAAAAGCTCTGCGCCTTTAATATATGAAAAATGGCCCCACTGCATGAGGAGTTATATAACCAACGTATGCCTTAAGATTTTCTCAACAGCCCTTTTCTTTCAGTTACGTACCGTAAAGTCAGAAGAATAAACATAGGTTTAACAGTATGCACTTAATATTTTCAGAGTCGTCGCCTCTCCGGAAAGATTTGGCAGCGGATCGAGTACACTCATCCCCAGAGCACCAGTCAGCAGGATCAACTGTCTATTCATGTGTTAATAACGTTTTGGGATTCGTGCTGCGCTACAGGATGACAACCGTGACAAATTCTTGATTGCAAGAGTGCCATCAAAGCACAAAGCGAGAGAAAAACATCTCAGTCACACGGTTAAGCTAATTGCTGACTGCTTGCCAAACAGGATGTAATTACTGGTAAACTCCTTGCAGTAGATGTGGTTATGACACTATGACAATTTTCCTAATAGACTGATACATGTAATGTGTAATATTTGTGTGTCAGTGATCAGAGACTGAGGAGAAGGAGGCACCTGAGCAGGGGCAGAATTCACCACACATATTGTGGCACTTATTAGCGAGGTCCTTTTTTGCATAAATGGCTCCAGCTGCCCTGCACCTGCTCCATCCTGTATTTCTGTGGACCATCACCACTCCATGCCTACCCCTCCTTTCCCTGTTCCTCACTGTCCTGACCTGCCTCTCCATGGCCCTTTCCAACCTTTACCACCCCTGTCATCCTTGTCTTTATTTCCGTCCCAATCTGCCTCATTCATGTCCCAGTTTCCCCTATCCCCATTCCAATCTGCATCGTCCGTGTCTCAATTTTCCCCATCAGGTTCTAATCTGCCTCATTTACATCACAATTTGTTTAATCTCTGTCCCAATCTGCACCATCCCTACTGCAATTTACTATATCTGTCGCAACCTGCTCCGTCCTTGTCCCAATCTGCCTTATACCTTTCCCAATTTGCTCCATTCCTGTCCCAATCTACCCCATCCAAGTCATAACCTGCTACACCGCTGTCTCATCCCTGTGTCACTTTGCTACCGCTCTGTACCAATTTGCCACATCCTTCAATCCAACCCTGCCCATCCCATCTCATTCTTCCCTGTTCTTGTTTCACTCTGACCGATTGTTCCTGACTTCCTTTGCCCTGTACCTGCCCCTTTCTGCCCTATCTCTGTCCGAGCATGCCCAGTCCACATCTTACCTTGCCGCATCAATGTCCCAATCTGATACATCACTGCCCCAACCTTGTCCCGTTGCATTTTATCCTGTCCCTGTCCCATTCTGTCCGGTTCCAGTTCCTCTCCCATTCTGCCCCGTACTTGTTTCTGTTATATTCAGACCTCTCCCTGTCCTACCTGGCCCCTTGCTGTCTCTGTCTCACACTGCCATGACCCCATCCTTATAACACCTTTTACACTCCCAACACTGTTTCCCGTTTCTTTCCCATTTTGCACCATCCCTATCCCGCTTCCCTTTGGTATATACTTCACTTATATTCACGTTACAGGAGCTTTTTTGCAACATGCCCTAGTCGATTATTTTCCTCTAACAGCACAACCCAAGTGTTTTATTCAGTACTTAACCGTTTGTCAGGTGCTGGGCGAACAGGAAGTCATGTGGGTCTCGGAGTCATGTACACTCCCTGTATATCCTCATCACGTCAATGAGACTGAGATTTGGTATAAACTATTTAGACTGGGTTTATTGCTGCGATTATACAGTGACTCGTTTGCTACATTATTTGTGTACTGAACCATGAATCGGAAATCCTTTACAGCCTAAATGTGTTGCCTATTTTATAGCCGCTTTTACAGCCTACTTTATAGCCCACTTAATGAGAGTTAAAGGTATGGAAGACATTAACACGGCAATATTTAATTTGTGTGTATAGCTGGTTTGGTGTTCTTAAATCTACTTTAGAAAGAAGAAGAAATGAATGTTAAAGGGAACATGGACTGATAGTCATGTCTTGAAAATGTAACGCTGTAACACTCATATCAGGCATTATAGGTGTTACAGGAAAATAATCCAGGCTGAGGCGGAGTGATGAGGCGGGGTAAAGGTTACCACATTGACGATTATTTTCATTTAACCACTTGGGGTTAAATGTTCTCTTTCTCATTTACATCACCGCCCCCTCACCACCCCATGCTATGGTTGCTAAACTTGCTACATGCATGCAGTGTAGCCTAGAAATCGTTTATGTAAATGAATAAAATGAATAAATGCGTCATTTGCTGTTCTTCTTATTATCCTGAATTTCGATTCATGCTTGTTGTCATGGTGACTGCTAAAAGTTAAAAAAAAAAAAAAAAAAACTTTATTTTAAACACTCGATGAAAATATTTGCCAAAGGTATGCTTGCTAATAGCTACAACTTTACTTTTACAGTATTTGGCAGATGTTTACTAGAGAATTAAGGGCCTTGTTCCAGGACCCCACAGTAACAACCTGGGACTTGGGAACCTGATCCGATCAGTAGTCTGATGCCTGAACCACTGAGCTACCCCCCGTCCTAGACTGTCATAATTAAGCTAGCTCATAGACTTTAGGTATTTTATACAAACTTACCCTTTTTAACATTTCCTTCAGATGAGTACATGAATACAATTTCAAAAATCCTCCATAAGTCTAATGTGACATTGTACTTACACTTAGCCCTGACCACTCATCATGTATTATTGAATCAGAAATGATTGAAATGAGAAAGGGAAAGATGGTATAGTGGGCACGGCCTCACCCAAACTGGATAGTTAAAGATTATAAAGCTATGAACTGGTCTTTTCCCAACCTTTTCCCTATCCAGCTGGCATCTTTGCCTCTTGTAGCCTCATGGTGCTGTTCTTTGCTCGATGGGAGCAGAATTGTATAAAACACCTAAAGTGGTCTCAAGGTATACCAGGTCAATTATTTGCCATACGTACCTCACAGCTCAGTGAAATTTTTTTTTTGTATACCCCAGTTAGTAAGCTGGGGTCAGAGCATAAAAGTTAGCCAGTATACAGCGCCCCTGGAGCTCAAAGGCTCAAGAGTGGCAACTTGGCATTGCTGGTGCTTGAACGCCGACCTTCTGATCAGTAACCCAGAGCTTTAACCATGTGACCCAACATTGTCTGTATTATGATGCATTTTTTTTCTCACCACAGATCTAAAGCATGGCTACTGTGATTAGCATAACCTTAGCCATTCTGCTCTGATCCTCTCTGTTCATGACCTGCCCCCAGCCGCTTTCTCCATGTCTTTTTGTTGGTTGGTTTGGAGATTATTATATGAGAAAATCCAAGGAGCTTAGCAGTTTCTGAAATACTTACCCCGGCTCATCTGGCGCCAACAACAACAGCAACACTTCCACATGAATGAGCAGATGTAAAGGTGTTTATGCATATCATGGTATGAAATTGAAAACCGCTTTACTGTACAGTATGTCGAGGCTTATACAGCTCTCTGATCTGGCTCCGATCTTCAATACTCGAAGTTTAAATATGCGCTTTCCACGAGATTAGCATAAGTCTTTCCATTGGGGTCAAACCCCAAGCATGAGAATGACCGCTGAGAATGAGGCTGGGGAGCTTACGCGAATGATCCAGTTTGCTAGGAAGCTCTTTCTGTAACAGGTAACATTCTCAGCACAGGCCGGACTGCACTGCTAAGGCAATACTTGATTGATCATGAGAATTAGTGTACTTGCGGTACTTTATTTCCTTTATAGCATTGCCCTTTAGTGGCTATTTTTATTCTGGTGACCTTTCAAAAAGTGTGGTGTTTAAGTCTTCCTTTAGAGACCGCGACTCGAGGCTGTAAAGCATTAAATGTGAAACATTATATGGGCAGGAACTCTTTCATATATTCAGCTCTGCCACAGTTCACTAGCATTCTGTAGCCTCTGAAACAAGCCTCGCGTAGTTAAAGGGAAAGTCCACACGCCCTGCTTCCCCATGGGCCGACCGCCCTTATCGACGCCAGGCAGAGGTTTATTAGTGCCCGGGCATTGCTTGGTGCCAATTACATAGCATGAGAATAATGAAAGCCATGACCATTGGTGGACCAGCAGACCGATCTTCCATAATTCCCCAGGTCCAGCATAGTGACCTTTTTAGACAGCATGTCCCTGCTGCCAGTATCGCTTAACATATACACACAGCTACGACCCGATCAGAGTAATTGGCACGCCGTGACACACCGATTCACACCTGGAAACGAAAAGGTCATGCAGCAGCAGCAGCAGCAGCAGCAGCAGCAGCAGTGTTTAACACAAACCTCTGTGAAAGAGGAAAAGTCATATACGACATAAAACCTCAAGAGTTAGACCTAAATAATCTAAGAGATTTATGTGATGCTCAAGAAACAGTTACAGCCTTACCTCTGACTGTTATAAATCCGCCTGACACTAAAGACTCAGTCCATAAATGTTTCACAACCCTCACCTTACTCAAGGAAAACTTTACCATATCATGTTTTTCTATTCCTTTATGTCGAGCGTCTGCCTTTACAGGTCTCCGTGAATGAGCCGTTACTATAGAAACAAGACTCCATAATGGTGTTAATTATAACAAAATGACTGGGGTTATTCACTGAGAACATGATTTGGAGTTTCAACTAGCAGATTCAGCAGATGTGTGCACAGCTGAGCTTTATTCAATCCTTGGTATAAAAAAAAAAAAATGTAAAAAAAAAAAAAAAAAAAAATTTAACTAGAGTATTGTAGACCCTACATCGATAAACAACACATTCAAAGAACAATAAAACCATTTTCACATTCACAAAGTTGTTTCAGTCAGCCGGAATTGAGAGTTGTTTACCCTGATTAACTCGCAGGGAAGATGTTTTATTACAGCAATAAGTAAATGTGCTCTGAACGCCGATGGGGATTATGTTTGTGGAAGAGTTTTAATAGGATTTCGAACAAACATCACGGGTTGCAGATTAGATGGTGCTGATATTTCAGATGGAATATATGTCTATAATGTATATATACAGTGTACAGTCTTATGCAAAAGTTTAGGCATCCCTTGATAAATAACTGATTTTGGTGATTTTTTTATTATTTTTTTTTTTTATTGAAAAGATCTTAACACAGTCTCTCTTGGAAATGGAAAAAAAAAAGCACAATATTTTCCGCAAACATTGATGCATAGTTACTTCTTATGCCGTGAAATAAAAAAATAAAAACATTATTATGGCACTGTGCAAAAGTTTGGGCACAATAAGAGTTCCAGAGTCTCAGATTCTTTGTACAAGGTTTCAGACCTTAATCAGCTCGTTAGATCTGATGCATGGCAACAGCTGTCATTAGTAAAAACCAAATTCAAAGCTTTACAAATACTTTGACTCTTCAAACCTTGTGCACACACTTGAAGACACTCAACAACCCTGGGTTCCACTAAGCAGCTGTGTAGGACTCTGAAAATGAAAGTTATTGATGCCCACAATGCAGGAGAAGGCTACAAGAAGATAGCAAAGCGTTGTCAGCTTGCAGTTTCCACAGTGAGAAATGTAATTAAGAGATGGCAGTTCAGGGGAACTGTGGAGGTCAGGATGAGATCTGGAAGACCAAGAAAACTCTGGGAGAGAACCGCTCGTATGCTGGTCAGAAAGACAAATCAAAACCCCCATTTGACTGCAAAAAAAAACCTGCAGGAAGATTCAGCAGAAGAAAACCTGACCCGCGTCCCCATCATAAAATCCAACGTCAGAAGAATGTAAGAGAACATCTACAGAAGCCTGATGCATTTTGGAAACAAGTGCTGTGGACTGATGAAGTTAAAATAGAACTCCAAAACCAGCAAAGGCATGTTTGGAGAAAAAAAAGGAGCAGTATTTTATGAAAAGAACACCTTGCCAACTATTCAGCATGGTGGTGGATCTATCATGCTTTGGGGGTTGTGTTGCAGCCAGTGGCACAGGAAACATTGTACGTGTGGAGGAAAGAATGGATTCCACTAAATACCAGCACATTCTGGGAGCAAACATCACACCATCTGTAAAACAGCTGAAGCTGAAAAGAGGACGACTTCTACAACAGGACAATGATCCTAAACATACCTCGAAATCCGCTATGGAAAACCTCAAGAGACGCAAGCTGAAGGTTTTGGAACGGCCATCACAGTCCCCTGATTTAAACATCACTGAACATTTGTGTGTAGATCTTAAAAGAGCTGTGCATGCAAGACGACCAAAGAATATTACAGAACTAGAAGCCTTTTGCAAGGAAGAATGGGAGAAAATCCCAAGCACAAGAATTGAAAGCCTTTTAGCTGGCTATAAAAAGCGTTTGCAAGCTGTGATATCTGCCAGAGGAGGCGTTACTAAGTACTGATTATGTAGGGGGCGCAAACTTTTGCACAGTGCCACAATAATGTTTTAATCTTTGGTCAATTTATGACATAAAAAGTAACTATGCATCAGTGCTTGCTGAAAATATTGTGCATAGGAGAGACTGTGTTAACTTCTTTTCAATTACAAAATCACCAAAATCTGTGATTTATCAAGGGGTATATATACTGTACAGACCAAAAGTTTGGACACACCTTCTCATTCAAAGAGTTTTCTTTATTGTGTTCTTTCTTGTGTTCTTTAGCCCAAACGCGTCTCTTCTGCTTGTTGCCTGTCCTTAGCAGTGGTTTCCTAGCAGATCTTCTAGCATGAAGGCCTGATTCACACAGTCTCCTCTTACCAGTTGTTCTAGAGATGTGTCTGCTGCTAGAACTCTGTGTGCCATTGACCTGCTCTCTGATCTGAGCTGCTGTTAACCTGCGATTTCTGAGGCTGGTGACTCGGATGAACTTGTCCTCCGCAGCAGAGGTGACTCTCGGTCTTCCTTTCCTGGGACGGTCCGCGTGTCAGCCAGCTTCTTTGTAGCGCTTGATGGTTTTTGTGACTGCACTTGGGGACACTTTCAAAGTTTTGTCCAAACAAGGTGTGTCCAAACTTTTGGTCTGTACCATATATAGAACATGGTTCTGACACACCTACACGGTGCTTGGGAATAATATTGACAAAATATTAAGATACTGTGTGATAATCAATAATATCATTATATACAGTACGGTGCTCTCTGGAAGTATTGCAAGAGACCTTAGACTGTTTGACTGTTTGTGATTTAAAAGATGATTCTGAGATGATAGATTAAAATTCAGCTATTGTTTCTGATACAGTATTTACTTCTAAATACAGGGTGGGCCATTTATATGGATACACCTTAATAAAATGGGAATGGTTGGTGATATTATATCTGCTCTCAAAGTCACCATGTCACCAGGGGATTGTGAGACAACTGCCTCGTGGATGGTTGTTGGTCATGTCACTGACTGTTGTGTTTGGGTTTTTCTTCACATCTTTCATGATGCTTTCTTTGTGTTTTCTTTGTTTAAAACTGTAACTTCTGATCGATCATTTTACAATGGGTTTTGTTGTTTATCTTAAATTAAAAAAAAAATAAATTTAATGTACAGCAAAAACAACAAGAATTGGCCTTGATGTTCCAGTACCCAGTCTAATGTTGGGGTTTTCTAGAATTTTATATATATATATATATATATACCTGTTTATTGATAGGAAAAGCCATATACTTTCTAAGAATCCCTAGAGAACTATTTTTCTCCCAGGACCAATATATAGTTTGAACAGTTGGGTGCACAAAGTTTGTACCTTATGATTTATTATTATTATTATTATTATTATTATTATTATTATTATTGTTGTTGTTGTTGTTGTTGGGGAAAGAGCGTAAAAAACTTTTTAAATAAAAAAATAATACATATAATAAATCAAATATAAATATAATAAATACGTTGTTCAAAATAATATAGGAATTCAGTCAAAATGTGTTGATAGTTTTTTTTTATTTTTTTTTTTTATAACAGCAGTTCTGACAGGAATGCAGCAATAAATCACAGGTTTATATTAATACACTTATTTTATTAATTGCTCTTGTATTTAGCACTTATGGAAGGAGTCTCCAGTGTCAGCAATTGCTTGTAACGATCAGACTTACCCCAGCAGGAGCCTTCACATTGGATGAGCGCTGTAATATAGTTGTAACAATGTTGCGATGACCTTCACCCATGGTACAGTGATGTCTTTGAAAGATAGAGTGATTTTGATCAAAATGACGCTGAGAATGGATGACCCAAAAACAATGTTGCATATGGAGCCTCAAAAATGTTCAGCTTTATTTGAAGC
This sequence comes from Clarias magur, assembly GCA_013621035.1. Lineage (NCBI taxonomy): Eukaryota > Metazoa > Chordata > Actinopteri > Siluriformes > Clariidae > Clarias > Clarias magur. Next base: position 2,063,730 of record QNUK01000074.1, on the reverse strand, counting down.
AATTATGCTGTATCTATTCGCACAACGTTTACGCACAACCATTGGTTCCTTACCATGTTTTTTAACAGGGTTTTGAATTCTGATCATTCTGAGACTGGGACGGACACAACGGCGTCCAACACACACTTCCTGGAAATGTTGCCATCTTAGCTCCCAAATGACTCTACTGTACTGCACACAGACCAAACTGCATCATGGTCGCTTTAATCCACAGAACAGATCTCAGATGTTAACCTTTTTTTTTTTTTTTTTTAATAAAATTTTCCAAAATTCTCCAACGTTGATTATTTTGCTATAACTGCATGACATGAAGTTTCTCATTAGGTGTGCATTGAGTGTAATGTTCTACGATGCTCTCGCTCACAGATGTGTGTGTGTGTGTGTGTGTGTGTGTGTGTGTGTGTGTGTGTGTGTGTGTGTGTGTGTGTGTTTCTCTGTCCGCAGCCGTCTCCATGTGAGTGGTGTCGCTGTGAGCCGAACAGCGAGGTGCACTGTGTGGTGGCCGACTGCGCCGTGCCCGAGTGTGTTAACCCGGTGTACGAGCCGGAGCAGTGCTGCCCCATATGTAAAAACGGTAAGACCCGCTTCCAGTTTCCTGTCTCAGACAACCTCACAGCTCGGAAAATACGGAATAGGATTCGCCATCATTTCTGCCCCGATTACAAAATCCATGTGGAATAATTATACGGAAATATATTTACATGGTACAGCATGTTGTTGCCATGGTAACGGTGTCCCTAAACCTGTCAGGGTGTCAAGGTGGATGATTGGTGTTGATTGTTTGAGGGTGATCTGACCATAGACAGAAATATCAATCTAGACGTTGAGTTAGGATGAAAGTAATGGCACCCGGTACATGGAGGAACAATAAAGCCCTATTCAGACTGGATTAGTTTTAAATGCGGGTGGGGGAGGGGATGTGTAACTATTAAAGTATTTCTATGGTCAAGGAGCATTTTTTTTATTATTGACTATATATGTGTTTTTCTCTTATGCTGTAGTTCTGCTGTTTTTTACATTCTAGAATTGTAGATATGTCGTAAAGGGGTCTCCGATTTTAGCACTTTTGTAACAGAATTCTGACATCGTCAAGACAGAGGAGTTTACACGCTGCAATTTTTTCACTAACTAGGTATAAGAGCAAGAAACAGATTGAGGCCGGTGACAGAACGCGAGGCTGGTGATGCCTAGTGTTTATGCCGTTAGCACTAAAGTACTGAAACGAGATAT
>QNUK01000074.1:2005000-2060000 GCA_013621035.1 Clarias magur | reverse complement strand
ACACTCACACATACACACACTCACACATACACACACTCACACATACACACACTCACACATACACACACTCATACATACACACACTCATACATACACACACTCACACATACACACACTCACACATACACACACTCATACATACACACACTCATACATACACACACTCATACATACACACACTCATACATACACACACTCATACATACACACACAGACACACTTATACATTCACCCATTCACAATATCTAGATTTTTTATTATTTTTTTTTATATAAGTCTTAGTTTCCCTTTTCTTTTCTGTTTCAGTCATTAAGTCTTTATAGTTTTTGCTTTGTTCAGCTTTTGTCCATTTTTTCTTCCTCCTGAGTGTCGGTGGGTTTTTGAGATTTTTTTCCTTCTGCTTTTGCCTTTTTTAATAACGTTTTCACTAGATGTCTCTTCTTTATGTCCGGTATCTGTAGCTGGTCGAGTTCCTGTAGGTATCTGTTTGCTTGTTCCTGGATGTCTCTGGTCGTGTCTGGGTCTGAATTTGCTGTACTGGCCGTTGTTGCTGTGTGTCGCTGCGGTCCGCTGTGGGCTCCGCCTCCCCGCTGTGGGCTCCGCCTCCCCGCTCTTCTCCGGCTGGCTGTCCTCGCGCCGCTGCCGCTGTTTCCCGGCTGTGTCGCCGCGCGAGCTCCCCGGCTGCACGGCTCCGTGTGGACAGCTCAGCCTCTTGTGTCCCACATCCCCGCACTCAAAACACCTGAGCGGTTCCGTGGTGGCGAAGACGGTGTAGCCGCTGTCCCCCTCTTTACATTTAAAATGAACATTTAAAGTTTGATCTTCGTTATTTAAGATCATGAGCACTTGCCTGCGGAATGACAGGATGTGCCGCATGTTGGAGCTCTTACACCCGAGCGGGATCGCTCTCATGGGGCCGACGAACTTCCCGAAACGGGCCAGCTCCTTCAATATCGCCTCGTCCTTTATGAACGGAGGCACGTTAGATATTACCACCCGCGTGGCGGGGGCAGACAGAGGGGTGACTTTGACCGCGGCTCCTCTCACACAGATCCCGCTCCGCGTCAGCGCGCTCGCGAGGTCGACCCTGCTCACGAACACCACCACGGCCTTGTTCATCCGGGAGGCAGAGTAGATGTTCTCACACCCGATCCTCTCCCCCACCGCAAACAGTACGTCCTCGATCGGTACACCGTCCTCGGGGACACACCTGACGCCATGCCGGAGAGACAAAGTCTCTGAACCGGCCTCAGAGGCCATGGTGCCCCGCTCGCTCGCTCTCTCTCTCACTGTAAACTTTATATTTTTAAAATGAAAAACATTCACTAATTAAAGAAAAGTAAATAAATAAATGAATGAATAAACAGTCTTCAGAGAAAACTTGGCAGGACGCCAAACAGTCTTTCACGCGCTCTCTCACACCCAGCGCATGCGCAGAGAGAGAGAGAGAGAGAGAGAGAGACAGAGAGAGAGACAGAGGGAGAGAGAGACAGAGAGAGAGAGACAGAGGGAGAGAGAGACAGAAAGAGAGAGAGAGAGAGAGAGAGACGGAGAGAGAGACAGAAAGAGAGAGAGAGAGAGAGAGAGAGAGAGAGAGACGGAGAGAGAGACAGAGATAGAGAGACAGAGATAGAGAGACGGAGAGAGAGAGAGACGGAGAGAGAGACAGAGATAGAGAGACGGAGAGAGAGACAGAAAGAGAGAGAGAGAGACAGAGAGAGAGAGAGAGAGACGGAGAGAGAGAGAGAGAGACGGAGAGAGATTTTTGAGGTTTTAAACTCACTTTATTATAATAAAATTAAAGGAGTGACTATTTTACAATGTATATACAAAAATATATATATATTGTGTGTGTGTGTATGTATTTATGTATATATACACACACACATGTACACATATAGGGAGAGAGAGGGAGAGAGAGACTGAGTTGGTTGAAAAGCAGGACTGGATGATATCGCGACACTGTCTCATGATGAATTAGAAAATAAAATCTTGTTAAGCTATTTTACATAATCCTTACTTTTTTATCGATTTTCTATATTTTTTCTCCTCCTTAATAACTCACTCAAGGCAGGAATCCGAGACAGTTAACAGGCAAATTGCAGATTTCTCTTGATTCAACATCATGAAACACGAAACCTCACTGTGAGCCGTGATTGTAACCACAAACTCAAAACCCTGAGCGTGAATACACCAACCAAGCAGAAGCGAACACAAATCAGCTTTCAGCATGATCAGTGTCATGTGACCTAGTGGGAGCTGCTGGGAAATGATGTCCTGGTATTTCTTTCTTATATATCTCTTCACAAGCCTGCCATCATTTTTTATTTCTTTGGGTCATACTGACCGCGTCATTAATATTTACAATGCAAAATAAAAAAAAATGTATTTCATATTTAAATGAACATTTTAATTGTATCTCTATAGCATTATTATCCATCCATCCATCCATCCATCAACCTTTGTAATCCAAGTAGGGACGGTGAAGACCATTTGCATTAATATTTCTCCGAACACAAGCTAACATCGATATCACCGTATAACGAATGAGAGAGCACAATGAGGGGACTGTTTTATGGACATACGGCATGGGAAAGTCCACACAATAGCAGAAAAGCTTACCACGTTCAGGGGTCAGGGGTAGCTCAAAGCATTGGATCAAATTCTACGAACACCAGTTGTGCCCCTGTTGGGCCCTTGAGCAAGGCCCTTACCCCTCAACTGCTCAGACGCAGAATGATCTGCCAAATGCCCAAATGTAAATGTACCTCCATGTGAAGGAATTAAGTTACAATTGACTTTTGAACATCCAACATGATTTGCTCATAGTTTTTCAAAGCATTGAATACAGTCCTGCCCTCTACTCTACCCTCTCACCCAATTGACCTGATTACAGTAGAGACGGGGGTTTAAAGATGCCCAGGTCTTTGTGTCTCGGACAGTCCACATGCAAACAATGCAGCCTCTTTCAAAACCTGAACTTCTTCATACTAAACGATTAAACTATTCTTACAAATAGTAAACATGATGGAAAGAATGATTTTGGAAAGTAAAAGTTGATCACATTAGCTTTACATAATCCAAGCTAGTAATTAGAAACCTGCTTAAATTACATTTAGTGTAAGTAATGAAATCGTGTTTTGATAAGAAGCGTCACATTCTTTTTATATATAAAAAACACCAATCAGCCAGAACATCAACATCAATTACCTTGGCGGAGGTTTGACTCCGTAACATTTCCACATCACTACATCAACGTCATAATGTATATCTGTGTGTGTGTGCGTTGGATTTGCACCCTGTCCAGGGTGTACCCTGCCTTATGCCCAAAGTATCTTGGGTACTCCAGGCCGTACAGAAGTAGTGCAGAAGATGAATGAATGAATGAATGAATAGATGAAACTATTTCTAGACATTTGTATATACAGTGGAACCTCGGATTGCGAGTAACGTGGTTTACGAGTGTTCCGCAAACCGAGCAAAGATTTTTTTATCGGAATTATGGGTAATCGTCTCCCCTGCTACATCTAGACATTTGGCAGATGCTCTTGTCCAGAGCGACTTACATTTATTTATATATATATATATATATATATATATAAATATAGTTTTTATATATCTCATTACATCTGAGCAATTGAGGGTTAAGGGCCTTGCTCAAGGGCCCAACAGTGGCAACTTGGTGGTTGTGAGATTTGAACCTGGGATCTTCTGAACCATATTCCAATGCCTTAACCACTGATCTACCCCTGCCCTGCTGTGTCTCCTGTGTCAAAATAAGAAAAAAAAAAAAAAAAGTCCCCTGCTGTGTCTTAGTGCTTGTCTCTTATAATCAACATCTCCCTCTCACTTCTGTGTGCGCGCACGTAACTTGACACTCACACACACACACACACACACACACACACACACACACACACACACACACACACACACACACACACACACACACACACACACACAGCTCTGTCGCGATTCTTTTCAAAGGTAAGGTGCTGGTTCATTTGTTATTATTTTTTTTTTCCTTTACAGCAGTGATTCCGTTAGTATGCGCTCACGCGAGTATCATTAGAGAGATTTCTTTTTTTTCCCCGTTAAAACAGTGTTTGCATTGGGTATGTTAGTTGTGAAACTTAAAAAGCGAGGTGGGGGGAGGAAGGAGGAGTTTCACTGTTTAAGACAAGGCGAGGGACTACACATATATAAAACACACACACACACACACACACACACACACACACACACACACACACACACACACACATATAAATACACGGCGCCTGCATGCACAAACGGAAACACTTACTGTATCTGTCTGGATTTATTTTAACTTTTTTTTTTAATGTTAAGTGCAGGTTAATTTGTTTTATTTATTTATATGTTGTATTAATTTTTTTATGTATTTATTGTTTTGGGCTGTAGAACGAATAATTTGAGTTTTCATTATTTCTTATGGGAATAGTCTATTTGGTTTACGAGTGTTTTTGGAATATGAGCCCGCTCCCAGAACGAATTATGCTCGTAATCCAAGGTTCCACTGCATTTTAAGCTTACTAAGGTGATTTTAGTGTATTTCTGCAGATAATTACTTTGTTCAAAAAAAAAAAAAAAAGAGGCCAGCTATGCTATGCAAATTCAGCATGCTGAATTTAACTAAAGTCATTTTTCAAATTTATATACATTAGCTAAATGACATTAAATTGATTTTTTATCATAATAAATTAAGTAATTAATTAATAACAAAACATAAATCTGCATTTATTCAGCATATCTTTTACATTTATTTTCCTGCTTTATTTTATTTATTTTATTATTTTGATTTGTCTTTTAAGTGAGTTATTGTTGGGAAATTATGATTCAAATGGAATCTTTTATTTTACTAAAATAAAAAGGTTGAAAAAAGATTGTAAATCAACTGCACAAAAGGAAAATTGATAATCAAATTTTTTTCTGCCTTGAAATTGCTTTATTCCATTGGCAGACTTTGTCTATTTCAATAAAATTCAATTCAATTGTATTTGTACAGTATGGCGCTTTTGTCACAAAGCAGCTTTACAGAATTTTTTATTTTTTTTATTATAATTAAAACATGTACAGAAAAAAGTAAAGACTATGACTATCATGTCGGGGATATATTTGTTTTAAACTTGAAATCGGAGCTCAATATGTCTAGAAATCTGCTTACTAGCATTAACATTACATAATAAACTTGTGTTTCCTTTATTCGACACATCTTGAAATGTGCCAAGTACATCTTACACTTGTAAGTGTGGAATCTGGGACTTGGTACAACTTGTGAGAAATTTGAGTCGATTAATAAATGAATAAATAAATAAATGAATGAAATAACCTCCTGGTCTAGGAGCTGCACTTCAAGAAGAAAAAAATAGAGACAGGAGGAAGTCTGGTATGTTCTAGCTGTAGCTGTAAGATTAATCTGATGTTGCCTTGAAGCGCAGCTTGACCCCCGAGTCCTTCTACAACAATCACTGGAGTGCCGTAAAGGGTGGAAGGTAAACAAGACGTTGCTGAGCATGTAATCCCGCACGCACGCACGCACACACACACACACACACACACACACACACACACACACACACACACACACACACACACACGCACAACATATATAGCCTACAGCTAGTATCAGGAGCTAAGGTGGGCAGACAGGACACAGTGACACACTCACGGTGGTGACTTTCCAGGAGAGAGTATCAGAGCCGCTGCCTGAGGGAATCAGCCAGTTCACGGATTCCCACAACAAGCCCTATTCAAAGCTTAGCTGTAAAGCGTTCCGGCATGTCGACGGGCCTTTACAGGAATTAATTTCCCACATCTTGGATAATCTTATTAAGTCTCGCATCGCTGCATCGTGATGGGATAAAAAAAAAATTTAAAAAAAGATTTTTTAAGTACATCTGGTTAAAAAAAGAAACTGCGCAGAAATGAAATATCATCTCCAACTTTATCTGCACTCGATCTGCTCATGTCTGAGAAAGCATCGCTCTAGACAGCTTACCGCGAGCTGTCGTTTAAACAGGTAGAGATTGCGTTCGGGAGAAGGCGAGACAGACACAGAGAGAGAGAGAGAGAGAGAGAGAGAGAGAGACACGTCGAGACTCACTCATCACTGCAGCGGCGGAGCTGACAGAAGATCGACACCGACACGGAGGATGCCAAGCCTCAGTCAGTCAAAGCAGCGTCTTCTACAGCTCATCACACGACACACACACACACACACACACACACACGCAAAACAGTCATACTTCACATTTGTATTGGTATCCAACCAATGTATTTTTTCCCATTTCACAGCAGTGGTAGGACCTCCGGTCTACACTCATACATGTATTCACACACTACGGGCAATTTGGAAACGCCATTTTGTTTTTGGACTTTTGGAAGAAAACTGTGGAAAACCCACCAAGCATCCACATGCACCATGCACACACACCCCGAGGCGGGAATCGAACCCGAACGATGCAAGGCGACAGTGCTATCCCCTAAGCCACCTTGCCAATATATGAATTATTCATTATTTATTTTATACCAATATATTAGCATAATATAAGAGGGTAATAATTAGACATTAACAAAGCTATAGTTGTTTTAGCTTTCTAGGACAGTATATTGAAGTTGAAATCAAGCTGCTACCCCATCCTGAGTGTACCCTACCTCTTGCCCCAAGGCCCTGGGATTGGTGACAAAGTGCACAAGGCAGGTTACATCCTGGATGGGGTGCCAATCCATTGTAGGGCACAATACACACACACACACATACACTAAAGGCAAATCAGACATGCCAACTAGCCTCATCTGCATGTCTTTGGACTGTGGGATTAAACCGACCAAACATGCAATCCAAAAAAAAAAAAAAAAAGGCAGCAATCGTACCTTCGACCCGAGGCTACTGTGCTGACCACTGCAAAGTCTATAGAGTCAATGACAGCATGAAGTCTGGCGCATACAGTACACGTCACCAGATGCTGATTTTCATCCCTGATGATGCCCTGCCAGGCCTTTACTGGCACTTTCTTCACTTCCTGTTTGTTTTCATGCAGTTTCTGTCTGTCTTTCTTTTTTTTTTCTTTCTTTTTTTTTTCTTTCGTTCTTTTTAGGAAGTGAAATACAGCTCGATTGGATTCAGCTCAGGTGACTGACCTTTAAAAAAAAAAAAAAGTCTCAGGTTGCTTTTGAAGTAAGCATAGCATCGTTGTTTATCTACACTGCGGAGCACTATCCAATAAGCTTTGAAGCATTTGGCAGGAGATGAGCAGACGCTATCGCTCCATAACACTTCAGAATCGTCCTGCTGCTTTTGTCAGCAGTCACATCAGCAATAAATACAAGAGAAGTCCTTCTGCTGGTAGCTGTGCAGGTTCTGATATAATGTGAAGTAGAATTCTTCAGATCATGAGCAGTTCCCTTCCTTCCCCATACTCATCTCTTGATGGAGGCGTCTTTTTTTGACAAATTTGTCCGTAGGATGTCTTAAGCTTTCTGCTTTTGATCCGTAATGGTTCAAAATGGTTTAAATCTTGCTGTAAACTGGATATTGTCACGTTTCTTAAGGCGGTGAAAGTGAGGCATAAATGCAGAGGTGGAGATGTTGACGACGGTTTATTTATTAATATGAAAGAAAATAAACTAAACACACTTAATTTAAGAACAAAACAAACACAAGTGTCTACAAACTAACCAAACAAGTTTACTTTAACAGATGCAAGACAAAGATAACGAAACAAATGAGCCAACCCGGTTCAGGTGAGCGCCCCCCCCCGACCAAGGTGCATCCTGGGAAAGCCCTCTAGGGGTTATCCCTGACAAATATACATACTCTGGTTAAGGCTTATTTGGATTGTTGACTCTGTCACAGATGCAGCTGCCAAACAACTGCCAAATGCCTAAATGTAACTCCTGAAGCATCTGTTTGATCTCCACAATCATTGTGAAGGAATACTTTCGCCGTTCACCCCAGTTGCTTTTTTTGGTCTTCAAGGACTTGCAAGCGGGCTCTTTGTTTTTAACGAAATACTGCAAATGGAATTCGGTCGCTTGTAATATTTTCTCTCAAACGTCCTGTAAAATCATTTTTAGAGGCAAAAAAAAAAAAAAAAAAAAAGCTTAATAAATAAAATTTCTTAATACAAGAAATGATTGATGCCGGTGTGATTAATGATGCGTGTGCTTTCTTGATGCCATCTTAGAAAATACTCATGAAGATACCTTCATGACAGTGATGTCAAGGCCAAAGTGTGGAGAATTAAAGGATCCAAAAGCACACAAGCTCATCAGGTGAAGCACGCTGAAGGTGGTGTCATGGCTTGGACTTGCATGGCTGCCCACTAATGTTTCCTGATGATGGCACTCATGATGGTAGATGAAGAATAAGTTCGGATGTTTAGAGAAACAGTCTGTCTGGCAATTTCCAGAGAAATATATCCAACCTAATTAGGAGAAACTTCATCATGCAGCAAAACAGCAACACGAAACGCACTGCCAACACAACAGAAGATTTCTTCAGGGAAATAAGCAGAAGGGTTTAGACTGGCCAAATCTCTCTCTCTAGACCTATCTGTGCAGGAATTTACCTCAACCTGAAGACAGAAACCCAAAAAACAAGCAATAACTAAAAGCAGCTGTGCTACAAACCTGGAAAAGCATCACAAATAAAGAGCCTTCTGATGGGTTGGGTTGCCGCCTTGATGCAGTTCTTCCAAGCAACTGACATCCACCCAAATATTATCAGAGTTTATTTATTTTAGTACTGTTCCTATACTTTTGCTCACCCCATAATTGTGTGGTCTGCCACCAAAGGCGCCATGTTCCAAGTTTTGCTAGGTTGTTGCCAAACTTTGATCACTCCTCTCATATTCTTTTTTTTTTTTTTTTTACATCACAAAACTAAATCTATTGAAATAAAGAATTGCTCTTGCTGTTCCAGTACTTTTGAAGTCTTCGCTCTGAGATATTACCTTTTAGAATTGTAAAGTCTGATACTATGTGACCATCTGCTGCTCATTAGTTAGAAAAACAAAGCATGCGCAGAAAGCTGGCAGGTTCATATGTGTGACACGCAGAGCTAGCGGTCTTGAGCGCAAGCCAACATGATGCACTGTCCTCGTGTCTCATCCCTCGTGTCCCAGGTGGATGAGTAAATGGGTTTGGCGGGTTTGGCACTGCTGGACGTCACACATCTTCACACCACCTTCACTGCCAGAGTGCTGCATATCTATCTAGTGAGTTTTTCACTTGCAAATATAAAGTCAGGACTGTGAACATACAGTAAATAAAGAGTTATTAGCTGTTACTAATTTTATTACAACGCTAATATAAACACGTAGAAGTAACCCCGCTAAATAATATGATCTTTATGTTCTTAATTGAATTTAATTCCCTGTTCGTGTTTTTGCGAAATTGTTGGAAATCATGACTTTATTGGACAAGAGAAACCTACACTAGGTTCATCAGAGGTTCGTATAGGACTAGATTGAAAAGGTTAGAGATATTATAAGATACATGACAATTTATTTTTGTCTGTCCTAAAGTTTTCTGTAGACATTTAATCAATCCAACTTGATAGCGACCATTATAAGTCCAATCTAATGGTGATTCCTGAAAATCATATCAAGCTAATTGGCATTAAAGGTCCCGTATTTTATTTAATGTTTAAATTTAATGTGACCTTAGGTCTCAGTGCTCCCCCACAATGTGTCTCTGAAATACCCCTCAGATAATATGTTTTTAAAATTAAAATTCAGTCTTAGTTCACTCCTCCTCCAAATGCACGATTTCAGTGTCGATGAAAATGAGCACCAAGCTGGGGGAGGGGATCTTCTTATATGAGGTCATTATTTATTGGGGTTCTGATTGGCTAGTTTAAGCACCGGCAAAAACAAAAATGAAAAAAGGACAAAAAGTAGGGAATGTTTTTTTTTTTTCATACATTTTTTCTTTTCTTAAAATGATGAAAAAAAAATCACATAATATGTACTGTTTTTAAAGTAATATTAAATGTTAAATGTAGCCAGTTAACATTGGAAAGGTTACATGTTTCGTGAAATTTGATGGGGTTCGTACCTTTTATTGGAAAAAAAAAAATCCGTCTTGCTGTATATACAACGGAACCTTGGAGGCAATTTCTTAAGGGAAAATTTTGTATTGCAAAACAAATTCTCCCATAGGAAATAATGTAAATGCAGATAATCCGTTCTAGCCACCGAAAAATATTACCGATAATACCGATTTCGAAGTTTTCTATAAAAATGTACAGATTTTTCTTTTTTTTCCCCCAGATTTTCTCCCTAATTTAGTCGCGTCCAATTCCTCCCCGTCACTAGGGGGCTCCCACATTAAGGCTACTACTACCACTCAGCCGGGAGGGCCGTTGACTATCACGTGTTTCCTCTGAACCACGTGACGCCAGCTGACCGCCTCTTTTTGAACCGCTCGCTCGCGCACCGTTGGGGGCGGAGTAACACACTTGGAGGACAGCGCTATCCGCTCCTTCCGCTTGCGTGAGCTCACAGACGCCCCTGATTGGCTGTAGAGCCGTGATTAATGTGGGAGCACTATGTACCTCTCATCCCTCCCCTCTGAGAGAGCTCGGCCAATCAGCTCTCTCTAGACCTCCGGCTGCGAGAGGTTACAGCACCACCCAGGAATCGAACTCGCCATCTCTGGTTTTTGATTGGGCAAGATTTACAGAACGCTTTTCATGCTGATTGCAACATTTTAGTTCTTTATGTGAAGATTTGCACAGACCTGCAGGGCATTCGTGGGCCTGGGTACTACTGTGCTTGTGTAATGAAATATTTTATTGAGGTAAAGCCAGAGACCTTCATCCTCAAGTTGTGCAAATACTGCAGTCTGGTGGAATCTCCATTTAACGTTAACTACATTGTGTAGCACGTGAAGGTCACGGCAGACAATACATTTTCTGCAATGAAGAATCTGATTAGATACTAAATTAAGTCAGTTGGATTCATCTATTAATACAAAGAACTTTGCCTCCCAGGAACTCTTTTAATGGCGCAGACATCGGAAATGGCTTGGAGTGAGGTCAGGACTGTACGGGGGACGTGGCAATAACTCACAGCTGAGTTCCTGTAATGTGCAAGTATCAGGTCGTGCATTGTCCTGCAAAAACACACCGCCTTTGGTGATCAAACCAGGCCATTTCGTTTTGCATGAAAAGAAAGGGCTAATAAAAGAGTTCCTATGTGACCTGCGTTTCACATGTGAAGCTGATCATGGATCTGGGGCAAATTTCTGCATTCATGGACTTCAAGCACTAGTGAAAGCTGAGATAAGTGCATGAGTGTAGCAGGGGATTATATAGAGAAATACGGGGAGTTTTTTTTCCCTTTCATAACTGTGTTCTGTTATTCTGCACAGTCAAAAGACACCGTCTCACTCGAACACCCCTTGTAGTAACAAAGCCCTACAGGTTGTATTTTTTTTTTTTACCTTTTGAGAGAATAAGAAGTGAAGTTTCAGGAAAAGAAATTCCTCCACTAATGGGTAAGTATTGCTTTTCTAAAAAGCGATTTATCCTTAACCGGAGTTCCAGATGTTCCTGTACTGTCATTAATGGCGAACTTATATCAGACTGAAAGTACAGCGACCGTGCTCTAGACCTCTGCATTTTCACTGGCTTTTTAAACAAATGGCGAATTAATTCTGAAAGCAATGTTAGAAAGAGAAAAAGAGAAAGAAAGAATGCAATTCATCATATTTGGCTTAAGAAATTTAATAAAACGTTGCCCTTGTCTGAGACTAATTATCAGGCAAAGTCACAGAAAGTTTATAGAAAAGGCGTAGCACAAGGATAATGTTAAAAAGATTAGACACAAGGGTTAAAAAAAAAAAAAAAAGACAGTACAATTCAGAGATGTGATGAATGGTGAAAGTAAGAGCATTTCCAAACGCACACACACAATGGGACGAGAACTCACGCGATTGGAACTAAACTGCTTGTGGGCCCATAAGAAAAGTTGTTTATCAGAAATGAGGATTGCGTTTGCTAGGAAGCCTAAGATTGGATTTTGGAGTGATGGGAAAAGGTCGTGTTGCCCGATTCCAGAGCGACGAGTTCATCAGGGTGAAAAGGAAAGTGATTCTGCTCGTTATTGTACTGTACATAAACACTAATTAAGAGAGAGAGAGCGAGAGAGAGTTATTCGGATGATAGTCCTCAGCTGTTATAGTACGTGTGTTTCATTTGCGCAGTGCGTTCAGGTTCGATTAGACACCTGATATTTGTGTCCTATCAATATCAGGCTTTTTTGAAAATAATACAGCGATAATGATACGCACCGAGTTTTAATTCGAAAGCCGGACGCGACTGTGCATCCGTTTCTAATGTAAATTCACTCCAGAAGATTGTTCATTAGCAATTAAAAGCATATGTTTATGACCGGTTTATTAATTAAGTCTAATTATTCTTATTCATTCAGAGAATTATGTCTGTATATCGACAGGTCTAGTTATGCAGATGACAATCTAATAATAAGATTGTTCTTGTTTTTGTGCTTTTAATCCACAGACTCGATATTTCTTTCGTAAAAAAAAAAAAAAATGATAAAATGGCCTTAATTGATGTAAAATGTCTCAGTATGTGTAGCAGATGTGCGGCCGCTCATCTAATCCTTCAATACAGCAAAAGGGCAAAAACATGCATGTTATCTCATTTACTTGACTCGAAGTCAACATCTCACATGTCATGATTGTATCACCTGGACTACAATAAGACGGATTCGAGAGAAGATGCATGAAGATCAGTAGGGGCAAGACAGAGTACATGGCTCATTGAGTACATTGAGAGAGAGAGAGAGAGAGAGAGAGTAGATAAGACATAGCACAATATTATTCCACGTACTTCAGGTATGATAAGTGTAAAAGCTGTTTTGTTCAAATAACCCCAATATTATGTGAGAATTACAACCAGAAAGATGCTCAACATCTTCTCATTAACATACTGAATTCGTCTTTAGAAATGACTTTTCTGTCACATGACTCTGCATTTTCCATCTTTTAAAGGTGGGTTGTCTGTAACCCCTTTATGTACAGTGTGCAGAGTCTTTTTAAAGGTCCTGTGTGTGTGTGTGTGTGTGTGTGTGTGTGTGTGTGTGTGTGTGTGTGTGTGTGTGTGTGTGTGTGTGTGTGTGTGTGTGTTAATGTTTCAGCTGAAATTTAGTCTATCAGATAATGGTTAAAAAAATTCAGCGTCTATGTAAAGGAGTTAAAACTGAGCCACGCCCCTCCAGAGAATAGTACAGCTGAATAACAAGCTGGGGGAGGGGCTTTTCTCTTATGAAGTCACAATATGAGAGAATCTAATTGGCTTGTTTAAATGCTGGCAGGTTCAAAAAGAGAAAAATATGTTTGTTTTTTTTTCTCTTTGTACACAATCACTGTTTATAGGAATTGTAGGAATAGGAAACTTATGACTTTCCCGCTGTGCTCAATGTATCTGATAAATATTTAGGTTTTATACTGCATCATTCAACAGAAATTCTTTTAAAAAATGTATGGTAAGGATGTTATATTTCACTCACTCATCATCTATACCGCTTAATCCTGTATTCAGGGTCACGGGGGGGCCTGGAGCCTATCCTAGGAGACTTAGGGCACATGGCAGGGCACACACACACACACACACACATTACGGGCAATTTGGGAACACCAATTAGCCCAACCTACATGTCTTTGGACTGTGGGAGGAAACCAGAGTACCCGGAGGAAACCCACCAAGCACAGGGAGAACATGCAAACTCCATGCACACAGAGACGGGAATCGAGCCTGGCCGGGGATCGAACCCCGCATGTGCACAATCCATTTTATTGATTTATTTGAATTCAAGATTGAATTTAGAAAAAAGCCTAGATGAAAGAAGATACTTTCAGATGATTTTACTTAAGAAAAATCTCAGGCGTGATTTTAATAACGTTAACGAGAAGCTCAAAAAACACACCTTAAGTTCATGCGTAACCCGACTCTGAATACCAGAAACTTTCCCTCAGGAATACTGACATGATCTTTAACCTTGGGTTCATCATTTACTGTATGTATTTGTTTTTTTTTTTTAGTTTGTTTTTTGATATCTTTAATGTAATTAACTCCAGATTAGATACGAAACCTAATAGACATATTTTACTATCTCCTTAACTACTTTAATAAGGTCTCGTAGAGCTCATAAACTATGTTAAACAATATTAAACCATAGTAAACAAGACGCAGAGCTCTCCACAAGGTGTGTAGCTAAAATACACCCCAGCTCACATTCTGCTCCCGATATACCCCTCATCCCTTCACGTCCAAACCATCTTAATCTGACCTCTCTAACTTTGTCTAACATCGCTGGTCTCACTATACCGTCCTGTAAAACCTTCCCTTTCGTTCTTGCCGATACCTTTCCGTCACACATCACTCCTCTCCACCCGTTCCACCCTGTCTGGACTCTCTTCTTCACTTCTCTAAAGCACTCCACACTGCTTTGGACGTTCCCTACCTCTGCACCTTGCAACTACACCTTACCCCCACTCTCTCTCTCTCTCTCTCTCTCTCTCTCTCTCTCAATGTACTCAATGAGCCATGTACTCTGTCTTGCCCCTACTGATCTTCATGCATCTTCTCTCGAATCCGTCCCTCCACCTCTCTAGCCTCATCTCAACCTTCTCCCTACTCTCGCTGCTGATCTCAATATCATCTGCAAACATTATAGGCCATGGGGATGTAGTATGTAGAACATAAGTATAGATAAGATCATTCATTCACAATGACATCCTGTAAAGTTTATATATATATATATATATATATACATTAGGCCAAACTGTTTGTTACTTTGAAGAACATAAACCATTTTAACATGTCCTGGTGAAATCCTGAAGAACAAAGAGTGGAGCTTGTGGAGATGATTGCCTGGGAGATGTTTGTTACCCAAATGAGGATGGGTTCCCTGTTGAGTGCGATTCCTCTCAAGGGAGTTTTTTTTTGTTTTGTTTTTTTTTGCCACTTTTGACTTACATTTTGAGTAACATCCCATTCTTAATCCATAAGGAATATGTATATGATGTTGGCCCCGCCCCCTTTGCTGCTAGAACAGCTTCAACTCTTCTGGGTAGGCTTCCCACAAGGTTTAGGGGAGTGTTTATAGGAATTCTTCACCATTCGTTCAAAAGCGTATTGTCATGTCTTTATGGACTTTGTTTTGTGCACCGGAGCGCAGTCTTCTTGGAACAGGAAGTGGCCGTCCCCGAAACTGTTCCGACAAAGTTGGGAGCATGAAATTGTCCGAAATGCCTTGATATGCTGAAGTATTAAGAGTTCCTTTCACTGAAAGTAAGGGACTGAGTCCAATTCCTGAAAAACCACCCCACACCAGTTCAAGCATGACTGCGCACCAGTGCACAAAGCAAGGTCAAGGAGATCTGAGCGAGTTTGGTGTGGAAGAACGTGAGTCCTGACCTCGACCCAATCGAACACCTCTGGGATGAATTAGAGCGGAGACTGCGAGTCAGGCCTTCTCCTCGTCCAACATCAGTGTCTGACCTCACAAATGCGCTTCTGGAAGAACGGTCAAACATTTCCATGAACACACTCCTAAAACCAACATCATATTAAACCCTATGGATTAAGAACTGGACGTTACACACGTTCATATGCATGTAAAGGCAGACGAGCCAATACTTTTGGCAATATACAATAGTGTAGTTCATGCACATTTCCATAATTTTCCTTTGATCCTTTAAAGCCGTTTCCCAGCAAGGATCATCGTTAAAAGTACAGTAGTATACAAATAAAACAGGGAGAGAGGAGCATGAGAGAGAAATGCTAACACATCCTCAATATTTAGTGCTAACTGCTAATCGCTAATGACTAGCCTCGCACTTCTAAAGGGCTGAAGCTCGCTTGAGTGCTGGCCAAAATAAAAAAACTCTGGAAAACAGTTCAAATAGAAAAAGGTAAAATAATTTTTTCCATGTATTTGGCTTGTACACACACACACACACACACACACACACACACACACACACACACAGAATGCCTAAAAAGCGAATTTCTTATAACAGGCCCCCTTTAATCAGACTCAACCCTGAAGCCGTAAGCTTCCTTTAACACAACTTTGATGAATCAGCTTGTAAATTACCTTTTCTTTTGTAAGCGGTAAATGAACTTTGCGCTCTGTAACACGTTTTATTCCCTAACACAGACCTTCCTGCAAAAGTTACACGGCTTTCAGGAATGCGGACTCCCCAAACCTCTGACGTTACTTTTTTTATTTAATTATAATGAACTCGCCGCAAACCTCTAATGTCATCAAGCGCACGCTGTTTAGCTCTTCAGAGTCGAGCGCTAATGAACAACACTTACTGAATCTGCTGCAGATGAAAGACCTTGAACGCGAGCATGCTGGATCAAAAACACGGCCTTCGGTCACAGACAAAACCGGTTCTCGCTATTTGCGGAATAAAACCCGAAGAGCTTTCATTATAGAATTTCTAAATATGTGACCTGTTTAAAAAAAAACAAAAAACAAAGGTTAATTATATTACAGTAAAAAAAAATAATGCTTTGATGCTATAACAGTGAAGATGAATTTTGTAATATTAGTTTCGTATTATTTTCTTGGACGTGGAATCTGCAGAAAATGTGTTCAAGCACAATATTTGCCATATTTACAAAGTTTCTTGTTTCAACTGGCAATGAGGTTGAAAGTAACAGAGTTTGTAGGTTTGTATTGATCAAATATTAAAAATGTGTCTAGCTAGCATCCATGGTAATTGGCACACTGGCATCAAGGTCTTTCTAATGATCCACTTAAAGTGTACTCACTCACCATCTATACCGCTTTATCCTGTATTCAGGGCTGAAGTCTATCCCAGAGGACTTAGGGTACAAGGCGGGGTAAGGTACCAATCCATCGCAGGGCACACACATACACACAACAGGCAATTTGGGACTAACGCCAATTAGACTAACCTGCATGTCTTTGGACTGTGAGAGGAAACCTAACAAGCACGGGGAGAACATGCAAACTCCAATGCACACAGAGACGGGAATCGAGCCTGGCTGGGAATCGAACCCGGACCCTGGAGGTGCAAGGCGACAGTGCTAACCACTACACCACCGTGCCACCACTTAAAGTGCCATCCAACAAGGGAAGCAAAGCTATTTGAGACACCAAAACCCATAACACACACACACACACACACACACACATCTCATGTCCGTATGTCCAGGTACACACACCACTATCCTCATCTCCACCACCCAATCATCATCCACCATATCATCACTCTAAATTGAAGGCAGAGACTGAAATCTCATGCGCTGAGAAGCTCTGCAGTGGTTGGCCTGCGGTTGCTAAGGTTCTTCCAAACAAAAAGAGCTTCAGATTTTCTTTTCCCTTTTGTTTTTTTTTTTAAAAGAAGGGAGCGAGAGAAAGAAACACGGCAGGAGATGAAGCACGCCTTGAAGAAGCACCTTGGACGTGATGTATGAGAGCGAATTCATATCTGACAAAATTCAACCCTGTTCCACTGAACGTGAAATCCAAACTTAGATTAAAAAGTCGACAGATCGCGTTTCAGCACTTCAACAGCGGCTCCTTTCTCAAACTCGACCGCAGATGTCCGCTGTGAGGGCGATTCTGAATATTTCTCCTCTCTATTCCCAAAACAAAACAAAAAGAATCAAATAAACCTTGTCAATATGTTTCAGGACTAATCATATAGAATGCCCCCAGGATACAATAAAAAACTGACTATAACCGATTGGTCAGAAATTTCTATTGTTGTGCCTGATCATCTTCGGCGAGAGGCAACTCAAAGATGGACTTTTGATTGTGCAGAATAACAAACCAGTTATGAGAGGAAAAACTAACATTTATTTCCCTATATCCTGCTCTGCTACACTGTGCCATGATTGGACTGCCTGCTTCCCGTCGGAAACACCGGCCTCCCAGGAACTCCTTTCATCACCCAAACATGTGGAAATGGCTTGGAGTGAGGTCAGGACTGTACGGGGGACGTGGCGTTAACTCCCAGGCCGAGGTCCTGTTACACGCAAGTGGTGTTGGTGAACGACTGAATGGTTTTCTGCAAGTTGACGACGAGTTGTCTGTTGTTCTTCAAAGATCGGGCGTGGTTGAATGGTTATGGGAAAGACTGCAGTGGGCTTTGAACCGGCACAGCCGGGATCGGCATTCGTTCAAATGTTTTACTGCAACTAAGAGTCTCAAAATCGTCTCGAAAAAGTCACTCACTTTTACGCCTTGATTCACCAGAAAATTCATCAAGTCCCAGGTTGAACTGAACACCCCTTGTATGTTATGATTTCAATGGTATATGTTGAAAGTGTTTATTTATTAAAGAGTGATGCATGGTAGGTTTAATCTGTTTGTGGTTACGGATAATCTGGAGACAAGAATGCGTTTTAATTTAATGACTTCATGTTAAGGAACCACATGTAAACTCCACAAGTCTTAGAAGTTACCATAAGTGCTTGACACTGGAGGCTCCTACAAACAATGCTAAAGGGATAGTTTGGGCTTCTTCGTGTCAGTTTTAAATCAAAATGGAGGTGCATATGAGTACATCACTATTAGTCTTGGTCATTATAAATGTTCTTTTCTTAGGCACAACATGGATAAATTAACATGGATACCAACTTGATTTGTCAACTTGACTCTGGAATGCATTTCTATTTTGCCACACTTACTCACAATGAACCAACATTCCAGGTGGCAAACGTCACAGTCAGTGTGCAGAGAAGGAAAATTCATAACGTCCAAGGCCTATAGTAATGTACTTAGTGATAACTTCCAGTATCTACTTTACACCTCAATTTTGATTGAAGACAGACTTGAAAAACTCAAGCTATCCCTTTAAGCCAACATCGTGTCATATTCTTCATCTGGAGGATCCAACATATTGCCATTGTGGGTTGTTACTATAGAAACCATAAACCATACTGTCAGAGCTCCTGTTGAAGAAAATCCATCATCACCCGCTGACCAATCAGAATCCAGAATTCAGCTGCACTTTGTAAGCGCTGTTATGGGAGGACGTGTTTTTGGTTAGACTATAGAGAGCGTTAGGGAGACATTGCTGAGTTTATACCAGGTTACAATTTAAAACATTGTTGCGGTGAATGGAGAGAGAGAGAGAGAGAGAGAGAGAGACAAAAACAAGCCAGTCAGTGTGTTGCCGTGAAATGGATCCGCGCGTCTGTTCCGACTTCAAACCTCCCTTGGGTGTCTCGAGTCACTCCGCCATCTCATCCAAAAAGAAAAAAAAGATCTCCTGAGAGGTCTGTCTCATTACTCTCTCTCTCTGTCTCTCTCTCTCTCTGTCTCTCTCTCCTACACAACAGGTCCGAATTGCTACGCCGGAACGACAATCATCCCGGCCGGCATCGAAGTAAAAGTGGACGACTGCACCATCTGCCGCTGCCACACTGGGGACTGGTGGAAGCCGGCGCAGTGTCTGAGGCGCGAGTGTCTCAACGGCCAGACTTCATAAAAACACACGAGTTAAAGCAAGTGATAGGAATGTGATCGACAGCAGCACCCAGACACGGGGACCGCCCACCTCGAGGACAAGGAGGGACATACTGACCGGCACGAGCACAATACGGATACGGCTGGCTAAAGTGAGGCTGCTGAGAGACACACACACACACACACACACACACACACACAGATACACTTTACACCTCGGAAGTGTACGAGTGTCAGAAACATAAAAAAGACACTGGTGTCTGTTTGTTTGTTTGTTTATTTGTTTGTTTGTTTTTCAAATAGCTTCATTATAGGTTTAATTCTCACATATGCTGCTTAAACACAGAGTTTATATATTTCATGAGTGGGTAAGGAATAATATTTATTTATTCAACTCAACTTTCGGTGTGTATCACGACCGGACACGAGAGCGTTGCATCCTGGGAGGACGTCGGTATCGCTGTTGCTTAGAAATGAGTGCGATTTGATACTCAAAGTCAGATGCAGAGACGCGAGCTGAGAACGGCAGCGCGATTAAAAACCTTAGAGGGAGGTCGCTGCCGCGCCAGACTCGTCTGAAATCCACCGATGGGACGACGGGATAGGATGACGCCCACCTCCTGGGACAGACACGAATACGCCGGTGATGAAGCTAACATAAGGAAAATATTCCAATATATGGGGGAGAAAAAATATATCCTCATCCTTTTAAGTTTGTCACTTTTCAGCACGAGCTGATTCCCAGATCACACTGATGGCTGACGTTGAACAGAATGTACGGGTTTCTGTTGTGTCACTGTTTTTTTTTTTTTTTTTTTTCTTTTTCTTTTTTTAAATGGCAGAATCTTGTAGTATTATAATCCGCATGTCGTCTGTTCAACATTTCAGGTGAAGGTGTTACAAAAAGTGTGAACATTTGACAAGAGCGCTGAAATCGCACGCAGTTTAAACCGGGCTCAGGCGCACCACCACATCGCCAAATATGAATAAGTGCTGCTGCTGCTGCTGCCGCTGCTGTTTGTAATTCTGTCACCGTTATTTCATTTCTTGCATTGTGAACAGACAAGGCTTGTGTGACGAGCTCGGACTGAGTTTAACCTGATTAACGTGTCCGATCGATATTGTAACGCTGAGCTGTAGGTTGAGGAATAAAACACGGACGGAACATTATAGGTGCTGCTAGATGAGTCCTTACCGACATTAAATTATACACCTTCTGCTTGTCATTGTATAACTTATTATTATTATTATTATTATAACTATAACACACATCTCAGTTTGATGGGCAGGAAACATTTATAGCGTAGGGGACTGGATGTTTCGTAGTACAGGAATAAATTCGATATTTCAAACAACACTATTAGCAAACATGAAAGCGTCAACGAATGACATGATCGAGTTCTCTCAGAATGTACAGTAGAATCTTCCTTTAAAGTCTAAACTTCCCCGTCTGGAAGTGATATACAGAACTGTGCTAAAGTACAGGGTCCATCATTTCTTTATATTTTTCTTCCACAGAGACAGACCTGTCTTGTATTTTTTTATGTCGTCTAGAGGAACAGTTCTCCAGGCGTCCAGATGGACCTTTTCGTCTCTTATCATTCTCTGTCCCGTCCCTGGACCTGAGCAGCTTCAGGGGAATGATTTCTGTTTGTTAACCACACAGTGACCTACTGTATCAATCATTCAAGCATGAAGACATCTAACTTACTGTAAAGTCCTGAGCCAGTGAGAAACAGGTGCAGGCGATGAGAGATGATCAGGAGGTGATTAGTGTACCGGTGATGCTGAATGCTGACCGGTTGGAAACAGACGAGAGGGGAAATGAGGTCGCTGCTGAAATAGTTACATAAACAAACCGTTTTTAAATTGGACCTTTTAGGCACTTTGCAGCCTGTCGCAGTAAAACATTTTGTTTTCCAATTTCTTTCCATTTCATTTCATTGAGGCAGGGTCAAGACTTTTGCACAGTGCTGGATTTTTATAGAGCCGCTATCTCTTGTTGATGTACTGTTTGATGTACAAGCCGCTATCTATTGTCGAATTACAAGGTTTAATGGATGAGTCATGACACATGTGCTTCATGTCGCACTCACGAATCAGTTCCACACTGTATGTTGAGGCATTTCCTGAAAGTGGCGCAGACCCAAGCACTCCAAGACGTCACACTTCCATTCCTAAGAAATCACACAGCAGGAAAGCGAGCTAAGAGAGAAGATTCTCGCAAGTCGTGTATCGATAGAGAAGCTTTTAATGTTGTATGAAAGCAGAATTGTGTTCTGGATCAGTTTCTAAAAAAACAAAAAAAAACAAACAAACAAAAAAAAAAGCAAAGTCTCCAGCAAATTCCACCCGGTTTTACTTACAAATAAACGTCTTGTTGTTGTTGTTGTTTTTTTCATTTGTTTGGTTGTATTTATTTGTGGGGAAATATGAAATTTATGCGAGAAGATGCGTAGACGAAAACAGACTGACTAATTGGTCGATGTCAAAGTTCAGCCCCGATATGTATCGCAAGTTTGTCGTTTGCCCAGGAGAGATGGACGCCCACATCTGATGATCAAATGAATGAGAAGAGAAAAATATGAAATATGAATATGTCCTTATTTATTTATTTATTTATTTATTTAACATATTATATTAATGTCTGAAACTTCAATGAAAAGTACAAAAAGTTCTGTGGAACCGAACACTGTTGAACGAAACACACGGTTTGAGTCTCGAGAATGGAGGAACGTTTTGTTTTTCTTCCATTGTCATGAAAAATGTTACGAAATCGATTGGGAAAATCATAATCGTTGCCGAGCATTGTGAGTCAAATTGCGACTCCGTATTCCAAAGTTGTTTATAATGTTATAATGTTAAATGTTCTTCTTTACAAAGAAAAAAAACAAACAAACAAACAAAAAAAAAAAACAGTATGGCTGCATGTTTTTGCAGTTACTTTAGCATTTAGCAGATGTTATCTAGAGGACCTTCACTACAGAGAGCACTGTAGAATCCATCGAGTATAAATCCATCATGCTGGTACAAATGAATCAGGATTTAAAGGTGCTTATACATTTGTTGGTCCGTTTGTCAGTTTTCGATCAGAGAATTCAATCTTAATTGTCACTTTTGGCTCTTTTATAATTGGGTTTAATACAGTGAGACTCGCCCTGGGGTGTGTGTAGAGCAGGAAACGTTCTCATCACGTTCACTGGCCCCAAATACAGGAACTCAAACAAATGTGACCATTTTTTACCAAGTGCACATAGGATTCACACAAAAGCCTGCTAACACACAGAACACGGAGCTGGCACGAAATAAATGAGCAGACGATTTAAGAAATGATTGGCTTTGATACTTATATTATCTCTTTCTGTTTGTTTAGTCAACCAAAATCTTCAAAACATATGGGATTTTTAAAGCAGATCATTATATGTATATTTTTGATTTATACATATTTTCTCACACATTTCACACTCATCTTCCCCCCTAATTGTCTTTTTGATTCGGTGCGGATGCTTTTTTTCGACCGTCACTGTTGTTAATGGCGCTATACAGTATAAATCAATTAATTTGAATTAAAGCACAATAGCTCAGCACTTTGGCTCGGCTTTCAATGAAGCGCCGCATCCCAAAACACAAGGTGGCTTTGATCCATCTGTGCATCAGTCATTCTTTTGTTTTCTCTTATAAATAAATAAATAAATAAATAAATAAATAAAAAATTGGAAAACCACTTGTTTTTTCAATATTCATTTTCCAAGCTAAAGAATTTTTCTGTTTGTTTTTTAAATCTGTTCTTTTTTTTTAATTTTTTTATTTTTATTTTGTGCTCTAATCAAAAGTACAGTTTTTCTCAGAGGATTACCGGTTTGGCTTCTTTAAATAGCATGAAAACTGCCATGTGATTCAGGTTATTTATTTATTTATTTATTTATTTTTAAAGTAAATAAAATAAAACACTGTCCAGCATAACACGTGAGGAAAAATGTAAAAGGTTCAAGACCATGTGACTTGTATCTAATTAAAATGCAAGTGTCTTCCTTTTTTTTTTTTATTTGCACACAGAATTAGAAAAATGAAAAAAAAAAAAAAAAAGCATTTTTGTTTTTTGTTTTGGAAGCAAATATTAGAAGAAAAAAAAAACAAGAGGTTTTCTTATTTTTTTGACTTTGTGGTTGTATGAATAAGCAACATCAGCACAACAGTATGGCCTTGAGCGTGATATTGCTTTAATACAACAGTTTTGCAAACACTATCTATCATCAACAGATTATGATTTGTTTGTCTCTTTTGACAGACGTGAAGGTAGGTTTAAATTCTTACGCGTGTCGCCAAAATGTGAGGAGAATAAACCACGGAGGTGGCGGTCAATCCTGAGAAACGTACAAGATTTTATTTGCATTTCCACTTATTCCACTCATTTCTAGCATTCTTGGTCGAATCCCAAATAGCATAAAATAGAAAGCTTGTGCGCTAGCTATATAGGGTGTACAATGAGTTGGCCAACACAACAAGTATGCCCTTGGCGTTAAAAGATAGTTAGCTTTCTAGCTCACATTAGCTGTGAAAAGAAGGACATTGACGGTTCAGAGGCAATTCAGTACACCGTAGAAGAAATCAATAAGGAGACGAGTGTTGTTCAGGATGACATATTGTGTCGGATGTGTTTTCTTGCCGAAAGTGCTTCTGTAACTGGTTTTGAATGTGTTTTCCAGCAGGCAGCTGCCCTACCGACCTACTGTTGCCCATGCAGTTACCAACAGTTAGTGTAAATAACAACTACTAGAACACCTGCAAGGTGGAATGATACATATAACTAAATACCCCAGTGCTGTTATGCTCTATATCAGCACTCATGCGATGTCTCGGAAATTACACACTGTTGTACAATGAAAAAAATGAATGAACGTGTGATTGTGAATGTCTGGAGGTTGTACATTTTATTTCATTCATTCTCATTCATTGCTCTTCATTATTTAATATTATTTTTCATTTTGGTTTTAGACCCAAATATTGAAATAACTAGTAAGTTTCTATGGGGTTTTTAAATCAGTTTGTCAGATTCGTCAACTTGTCAGCAGATGTGCTGGTCAGAGTTGTGTGTAGATTCAGGTGGACCGCTGGAGATTTTTCTTATTTCAAATTGGGCTGCAGCATTGTTAAACTTGAGATTAGCTGCTGTAGAAGATCATCGTAAATTAAATGAGAAGTAGGTAGCAGTGGCATGTTCGCAGAAATGCGCCGTGGTTGAGACGGGGCTGAGCTGGTTGTTTTCGAAATGTGTTTGGTAATTAAAATTAAGCCTATTAAGTTAACCGTGGCCAAAAAGGCATCCCAGAGTGGAAATAAACCTCGGCTGGATGTTTTTGGATGCATTCGGGCCGGGAAGTCACGTGGTCGCGGCATAAAAGCTGAATTAAGAAAAGAAGATGCTTTTAGTGTCGGGGATTTTAACACTCTCTGTCCTTAGGAAAAAGAGAAAAAAAAATAAGAAGGGAAAAACGTTTGCCGTTCTGTCTGTCACATCCCTTCATGAACAACAGTATTCCCTAAGACCAGGAGCAATTAGCACGCCCAAAACTGTCTGCAGTAATTCCCCTTAATCAGAACGTATTCGGTGATAAATTAGCCGTCGCCGTTCTCAGCGGTGCGGCCCAGCGGGTACAGAGCCGACACAAAAGCAAGAATCTGCATACGCCCGCTGCTTCAGAGCCACTTCGCCTCATTCTTCTCACACACCACACAGACGCACCACCATTCCTAGTCTCCCGAAGGCGGCGTCTCTGATCAACCTCTAATTCTGAACAAGTAGTGAATTAGCCTGACTGATTGGCTCATACAAGAGATTTGTTTGGTGGACAGTTCAAACACTTAATACATTAACGTTGGAAGTTGGAAGAGCAAAAGCCAAGATACAGAAAACTTGGAAACCTTTTCCAAGCTCTGGCCATATCTCAGCAACCGGACGTGAGACAGTAACGAACCTGGTATCAAAATGGGGCTTAATGAACCAGCAATGTGAAAATATTCATAACTCAAATAAGCCAAAATACCTCTTCCTGCATGATTTGATGGGTCACGTTTGTACTGTAAATCTGGCAGAATTTTATTTTATTTTATTTTTTAGTTCTGAAAACACAACAAAAGATTGATGCTGTAATACACTAACGACTACACTTGCTAGCAATCAGCTTCACGTTAAGAACATAAAAAGAGACTAGCAAAGTAAATCAGAAAGAGTCATCAGAGTTTGAACCAAAAATATATATTTTACAGGTTACAGGTTTTAGCCTTTTCGAATGTCAACCTTTCTATATGGTGCATAAACTGTTTATATACTGGACGCTCATTCTTATACATTCCTATACAAACTCCTGAAGGGTTAATGATCAAAAGCACGATGTTGAAACTCTTAAGTCATGCTCAAGAATCTAGCTACAGTATGGCAGGCAAGAGATTTGAACTGTCAACCTTGCAATCAGCAACCTTAAGCACCGAACGACTGTATCAGTTCCTCTAGATCTTACGCATCGAATGTCTTTTTCTGTTGCAGCCCGTTTAGAACTCATGAATCATTACTTTTGCAGAAAACTTCATTTTTGTGAAGAATCACAGAAATGCTTTAATAAAGGACGTTGGATTGTTTATTTTCTCTAAGGTGCCCAGATTTCATGCTAGCTTACTAAACAATATAAAACCTACCTCATGTGTTGTTTTACTGAACCACCTAAAGAACTTGGGCCTGATTAAAAGTCAACCCCCATAGAATTCAGCATATTGACTTTCCTCTAAATATCCAAATAGAATCCTTCGACCTGAATCTTTATTTAGAATAATCACATGTGCTTCTTTATAGATTTTCTCCCGCCAGCCTTTACAGTACTGTTCCATCTTTTTTTTTTTTTTTTTTATTCCATAGATGATAAATTACGCATCATTAATTTGAACACGCCATCCACCCGGCCCATGCGATTTATCACAGGTTTCTTACCCACGGAGAAATCATCCCAGTTAACCTGTAAGACCCCGGTCCTCGGCACTGATGGATGAACTGTGTAATAAACGATCCATTGGGAATGGTAATGAGATGAAAATGGATTCGGTACTGTGACCCCTAGAGAAAGGGGCTGGAAATTTCCATGGATTTCGCCTCACTGTCTTTGACAGGACTGGATACTTGCGTGCTTTCAATTTGGGTTGGATTTCAAGTTCAGTGTGAGACCAGTGCCCGGGATGAGTCATTAGTTGGCAGGTGGTGACTTTATGACCTGATCAGAGAAAGCGTAAATGAACAGGGATGTCTTTTGCTGGAATCCTTTCCATATTTTTATGCATCAGTACTTTTTGAATGTTTTCTGAGTGCTAGTAGATCTAGTCAAGTGGCTTTCTATTGTCATTATGACATTATACAGTACATACAGCCGGTGTTGCTAATATTCCTGGGACCCATGGTGCATACTGTACGTCTTCACTCAAGCTTGTACAAAATGCAAAGAAACAAAAAAAAAAAGTCACAAAATCGCAAATGCTCTGCACAGCTTTCCACTGACACAAACAAGTTTTGATTGGCTACCAGAAGTTCGGCCATTTGTATGCTTTCTGTGCCGAGGGAAATGATTCGCAACGTCATGGTTCTTAAGGCTAAAATTCGCAGTGCCACAATCTTCGTATGCCGAGGTACCACTGCTAATTTTAAAGCATACTTGGTTATTAGTATTACTCACCTCCAGGATTTAGCCGTTCCCATTTCAGGCTTTCAGGAAGCTTAAGTTACCATGTGGTCAAGTTTTCTTCCAAGGATTTTATTTGGAAATCCAAACCTCCAAGCTCGGATGATGCTCAGCTAATCTGGACTCTCAGATACCAAGCCCGATTTCCGTATTTATTTATATATTTATTTCGGCCGGGGCCGAAATGAGAGGGGGAGCATTAAAGTTGAGAGTTTTCCGGCGCTGTGATCGTAATCCGTCCTCTGCGTGGGCTTTAAAGCTACTTCTCAAACCCCAGCCTGACGAAACCCGCTGCACATTTTGTGTTAGCCGCGTTCTAGCATACGCTTATCTTTGTAAAGCTAAATTTTCAGCTGAACGACATGCCTTAAAGAAACCTAAATCCAAACGTGTGATGTTCCATGGTGGATTTAGATCGAAGGGATAAAATCCCTGGTTAAAGCTTCATGATGGTCTGTTTCTGTTCCATTGTACGCATCTTCTCTAGTTCCTGAATCCTGATCGGATCCACTGACTTATAGATTAAAGTGTAGTTTACGTTGCTGGAGAGAATCTCCACATAAGTGTGTTTGTGTGTGTGTGTGTGTGTGTGTGTGTGTAAAAAATCTTGCCTAAAAAAACTGATATAACCATGTCATGACCATGTTAAGTGTTCATCTAACCTTCCTAGGAAACCTCAATGTGACCGGTGAAGGTTTAGGTTCTACATAGTGGGACCCATAGTGGGAGTTTCACATTCCAAATATTCGGCTCAAATGGTTCCTCGGCCCAGTCCTGACTGTTTCTACTCACTCACAATGCTTAATACTCTCAGTCACTTACTCACCGTCTATATCGCTTTATCCTGTATATAGGGTGACGGGACACTCTGTGAAGACGCCAAACACAGGGAGAACATGCAAACTTTACATCAAAATGTGTATAGAAACATTATAAAGAAGAAATAAAGTTTGTCAGGAAGTAGCAGAGATCGTTGTTGCCTTGTGTGAGTGGACACAGCTAGTACAGCTAGCTCACGTCGCTATCCTAAAATGAAGAAGTGGCTAAGTAGGAAGGCGTTAAACACAGCAACAGAAGTTAGATCAAACTACTACTGATTTTATTGGAACATAAAAAAAACAAAAAACAACACCAGACAGGCCACGCCCACAAACGACAAAGTATAAGCATGACTCAAAAAAAAAAAAAAAAAAAATTTAATGAAAGCTTACATCGGGCTAAAAGACATAATAAATTGATTTGATAAAAGAAAAAAGTAAATTGAGCAAATACTGAACTCTTATTGGCTGGCATAAATAACTACATGACAATCTTTCACACAGTATGATTCTTAATAGAACAGTCATGACAAATACCATGAAAATACTACTTTCTGATGGTCCGACTGATTTAAATTATTATAATTAAATGAGACAATTATCATGTGGCACATTCTAATCTTTGCTAATTGTACTTTTGCTACAGAAGTCCCATAGCATTTTATCCCATGAATAGAGCGTCCATCTAGTTTGTGAATTTACATTGGATCATGTTACATGCTACATTTTGCTCCTGTAGTCAGTCTAGCACCAATTAAGCACCATCACATGCGAGGAAGTACCGTTATACTAAATATCAGCATGGCTGTGACGTGATCGTAGGTGCGATATATTTCATACAACAGTTCCACAAACACTCCTCACCTCTATCAACAGATTATGATTTGTTTCTTTATTTAACCACTTATTTTGCACGTACTGACGGAACTAAGTGACCATAACTGGTGGAGCTGGCGACCGACAGTTAGCGTAATGATTAAGGGGTAAAAGTAGCAGCCAAAAGGTGTGGAGAATAAACCTTGGTGGTGGTGAACAGTCCTGAGAAACGTATGAGATTTATTTAATATTTCCACTGATTCCACTTAACAATATCAGCTAACCTCACGGCATCTGGGGTTGAATCCCGACCAGTGCAAGATAGTAACCTATAGTTAAACGCCCCAGTGCTGTTACGCGTTATATCAGCACTTGCGTTATGCCTCTTGTCCAATCAGATTACTCAGTCAGAAAATCATGTTAACACGAATCATATCATGACACGTGTATGTTTAGGCATTATTGTCAAAATTGTTATTATTATTATTATTATAAAATGTTTTTATTATTATTATTATTATTATTATTATTAGCCTTCTATGGAATTAAATGGTGCAGAATGTTCAGAAGTAGCATTTCAGCTCGCCCTTTGGTTGTAAAGTCACTCGTGGGATTTGACCTTTATTTGACCTCAACTGTGTGAAATTCAAAAGCTCGGAGAAGACGCATCAACATCCATCTTTAGTGTGTGTGTGTGTGTGTGTGTGTGTGTGTGTGTGTGTGTGTGTGTGTGTGTGTGTGTGTGTGTGTGTGTGTTTTTCCCCCCCGACAATCATTAAGGAAATGGACAGCCAAGGACTTTCACGTGGGACAGAATGTTTCAGGGTGTTTGTGTTACTCTTTTTGTTTGCTGCTTTCGGAAACGGATTTGTTCATCCACAAAAAGGTGTAGTTTGTTGTGAATGTTGAATATGTGTGTGTGCGTGTGTGTATGAGTGTGCTCCTCCATTACTTGTCATCATCTATGCTGAGTGCTGTAAAAGTGAACAGCAGCCCTTTTCTCGAGACACCGACTAACTGTAGCTGGAAGGAAACGAAGAAGAAAAAGAACGCGGGGAGAAAACTGGAAAATTGTTCTTTATTTTTTTTTCTTTTCTTTTTTTTTCTAAACAAAACTGTTATATAAAATTGTGCCTGAAAACTGAGAAATGGTATCTATTATTCTGGAAACATACTGTTAAACAAGCAGCTTTTATTACATGCCGGGGCACTGAGAGGGTCATTCTTATAGCAAACTGTCATTTCCTACAGTATATCTATCATTTAATATAACAATGTTTATTATCGCAGACGGATGTTGTTACTATACTCTGTACAGATGAATATATTTAAGTCAAACGGGAAAAAAAAAAAAAAAAAAAACCAGATGTGTTTGACTTGGATTTGTCATGAACACTTGTGTTTTGTTTTGTTTAGTTTTTTTTTTCACAAAGCCCGAGGTGCCCTTCATTGCGTACAAGTGTACAAATGTAAATATCCAAACGTACCAGTCTGTATCCTGAGGTTAAAACAGAGGGAAAGATGTGTACTATTTATGAAGACAAAAATTATTTTGTTAAATAGACTGAAAAGAGAAGTGGTATCCAGAAAAAAACTAATTGTGTGTGGTGATTCATTCCTGTTGTTTTCGATTTCGAAGCAGATCGCTAATTATGATGCCTGGACACACACACATATGAGCAAACGCACAATGACACACACACACACACACACACACACACAAGCATGCATACATAGATACATATGTACTGTCATTGTTGTGTCCCAATTACTGGGGTGCCATGATTTTTTGCTCCTCATCTCATTCAGCACTGTGACCAGCCCATTGAAAGGAATGTGAAGAGACTCGAGGCACATCTTCAAGTAAGGCCTGGGTTTCTCTACGACCAGATAAGAGTCGGTGAGAGGGTGGGTTCGAGAGGTTTGGGAAAGATCGAAGACACCAGGGGTAGAAATGGTGCAAGGTGTGTCCTCCGTCGCCGGGAAGCTTGCTGAGGGTTGGCCGCTGCTATACTGTGGCTCTCAAGATTCAGCCATCATTAAGATGACGGACTTCTGGTCTGCCCCCACCTCTAGCAGACTGTGAGAGCCACATCAGCTCCTTCGACGTGCCACCACCGCTGCCACAGATTGGCTTCTATATTTCAATTCCAGCCTTCCACAGCCGCTACCGGACTGCAGTTGGCTCCTTCGGCCTTCAGCACAGCCTCGCTACCAGTGAACCTGCGACTGCTGCCTTCCTTTCACGCCCACATTATCCACCTGCCGCTGCCACAGCTCACCAGCCTTGTCAGCCTGTCACGCCCACTGGACACTGCTCCTGACCCACACTGACACACATACAAAACTTTTCTTCATCTTATTTCTGTTTCCCCTCTACCCGGGTCCCTGTCTCACCTTGAATTTTTCCTTTATTACTTAATAAAATCGCTATTTTTTCTAACGACCTCGCCTCGTGTTTGTGTGAGTGTGCTGTTCCCCGAGCCAAGCTCTTACAATCCATACATACAGAATCCTGCACGAGTGTGCACGCCTTCCCCATGCTTGGTGGGTCTCCTCCTACAGTCCACATGCAATGGAGATTAACTGGAATTGAATGGGCCCATAGTATACAGTATGTGTGAGCGTAGTGGCCTTGAAATGGGTTGGGACTCCGCGTTTCCCCCGTGCCCCTACGCAGGATAGGGTGGATAGGCTGCGCTCCGGCTTAACCGGGCCACTCATAGTAGGAGCTCCGACTCGAGCGGGTGTTTTCTTTAGCTGTACCTAGTCATGTACCTGTGATTATACCACGAGACCAGTTCTGAGTGTGGATGCGAGGATTCAGACCAGTGCACTAAGCTCAAGCACTTAATCCCGGCTCACGAAGCTTTTTATAGTTGAAAAGCAGAAAAGAAATCGCCCAATAAATAAGGTGCTCACACAAGCAAAACAAATGAACTGTTAACCGAACTTCATCACATTCCGAGCAGAGAGCCGTGGAGCACAGGGCTGGAACATCGAGAACAGTATTAAAGCAATTCCACAAGCACAAGGAGTGGCACGTTGACTAAGTGAGCTGAAGTTGCCTGCTTTTTGCAAAGTTTGTAGAATGAGGTGTTAAAAGCGCAGTTGTTCCTCTCTCTCCCTCATTCCCTCTCTCCATCATCCCACGGACTCGCCTCCTATTAATCAGACCCCTGAAACCTGGTGCGCAACACTAATTGCCTCCTCCACCTCCCTGCAAGGCGAGGGCCAAGAAATCGAACACAGCTCCGCGCAATCAATAGCAATTAGGAGCATCCTTGAGTAATCCCACTGAAAGCTCCGATTTGGGAGATGGCCAAAAACGACCTCTAAGACCGAGAGCCCAGAAATCATCTTGATTTTTTGTTTTGGTTTGGTTTTTCTTCCCTCCCCACGAACAGTCCTTAAATCTTCAGCAAAGCAAACTTATTTGTTTCTTTAGAGAGAAAGTGCCGACTTGGTGAGTAGAGGATTAATTACTTGAGTCTATCCCAGTTTAGCTCACTTGGGCTCGTTTCCCTAAATCAATCCGCACAGCGTCGCATTTTAGAGCAAGCTCATCCACCGAATGCCTTATGGCACAAAGGGAGAATTGTTTTTTTTTTTTTTTTTTTGGTGTTGTTAAAGAAATTAGTCAAGAAAAAAAAAACCCACCAAGCCACGGTAAAGGTTAAGTAATTACGATGTGCATGGCCAAGGTCTTTTCATGGGTTTCATACAAGCTATACACGAAACACGGTGTTCAAAGTGGGTCACGCAGCTCCAAACAATAGCTGAAGCAAACAATAGCTCGCTTCTATTTTCTCTGCCTTCAGAGAGTATAATTCATCCCACAAAAAGAACAGACACAATAGATCCCCAGAGCTGCTCAGCAATGTTTACCGCCGCATTCTGCAGAGCAAATCAAATTTCAACCACAAGGATATTTGTTTTTTGTTTTTTTTTCTTCTTCCCCACAGTGCTTGATAAGAATAAGGATGAGATTATATACTATTACACCACATAGTTGCTCTCATTGATCACAAGACTTCCATTCACTTTCGCACTAGTTCCGATAATTGTCAGACTCGCACAGGAACGTTTTACGACTTCAGTGTGGTGACGGAGATTTATTTAATATTTAAAGGAGGAGTCTCCGGTGTCAAACCCGAAAGTATGTTTTTAGACATTTTGTTTCTTTGCCTGGTCCAATTAACTTTAGGAGAGAAAAAAAACAAGGTGTGATGTAAGAGGGATAAAAGGCGTGCTGCTATTGGAAGGCAACACATCTGGGTCGTCACAAGTCTGAAAATCTCTATAGGTTCCCTACGCTTCCAGGTCTGGAATTCTAATATTTCCAGGTGTGTAAAAGGATTTTATTATTATTATTATTATTATTATTATGATTGTATCTTCATTATATAATTATTTTAGAATTTCCCTAAGTATGAAAAGTTAATTAGTTTCTTTTAATCCTAAAGGTCTTTAATCCTCTAATGTGTGGAAACTTCTTTAGATTTCATTATTTCTGTTACGTTTGGTGAGAGCCGCACCACAGGATGTTTTTATTGATCAGAGCCCTGACGCAGGGCTTTAAAGGGGTGGGGTCAATGAAATAGGAGTTGGTGAGAGTGCTTGTGATACACACGGGAAGACCTTCCCATTTACAGATGGCGTGGGATTATTAATTAGGAAACTTAAAGGGAAACTAAAGAAAACTGAAAAGACACCATCAACAGAGCTAAAACAATCTAAATTAACTAAAACCAAATCTCTATCCGCTCGGGGCCCTTGCCCTTACCGAGGATCTGTAGGAGAGCGAGAGAGTTTCTGCTGTGTGCACTTTAACTATTAAGCTGAGCGCGCACTTTGTCTATCTTTCTGGATGAGCGCCTCCGTTCGGCCTCTCCGGATCCCGGTCCCTGAGAGCGTAGCTGGTTGGAAGAGCCCTGCATGATGGTGTCTTGAGTTTTGGGTCGAACCTGACCCACCCCTCCTGGGGTGACCACGTCTGTGGCATGCTGCGCCACGGGCATCGCTTGCCCTCTGGGAGTCCCATGGGCTGCTATGCTGAGAGGCAAGCCTGGCGACGCCAATCTGCATGGGCTCGCCCCATGTCTTCCAGCTCAAGATCTAACTCGGGGATGGTCGTTACAATTTCCAGGTTCTAAATTCCCTTTAGATTGCATACTTGGTTCGATTTGGAGACCACTCAAGATTCCAGACTTCTTCAGGTCTCAAAATCGCTTTAGTTTGTATTTGACCTCACAAGGTCTTGAATCCCCTTCAGATTCCGATCTTCAAGTATGAAGATCACTTAGGTTTCCAAACCTCTCCAGATCTAGACATCCCTTTGGATTCCACACTTCTCCAGGCCTAGAATTATCTTTCGATCCTATACTCTTCCGGGTTTTTAATTTCCATTTGATTCCATACTTTTCAGGTCTAGAATTTCAGATTAGATTCCATGCTCCTCCATGTCTCAAACCCTTTTGGATTTCATACTTCTGCAGGTTTCAAAACCCCTTTCTATTTCATACGTCTCCAGATCTTTAATTCCTATTAAATTCCATGTTTTTTTTTCAGGACTAGAATTATGAGGTACAGAAATATTATAAATCACTTTAGATTCTCTTCTTTGACAAGGTTGCTGTGAAGGAATTTCCAGAAGGGCACAGAAAACCTCTTGCTTACGCAGTAATCAATACTGAACCAAACATGCCTAAACAGCTGGCCCTTGTGTTTGACCCCCATCACCACTGCACTTACATCAACTCAATCTTTCAAAACTGTTATGGCTCAAATAATCACGGTTATTTTCCTCGGCAGATAAGGCTACGGTTCTCCTCCATCCAATCATCAGAAACCAGCAGCTTCTGCTTTTCTATATCACATACTGTAACTGTAAAACTCTTTTCTGATTGTTTACAATCACTTTGCTGTTAGGGTTCTACAAACCCAAAGATTATGAAATATAGTCCAATTATCAAAGCAAACTTGTTTTTTTTTAAGAGAAGAAAAAAGTTATGAAAAAAAAAAAGTGCTTTAATACTGCAGAAAAATACGAAACATAACCTTTTATAGGGGAAACGAAAAAAAAAAATACTACTATAATTTCTATGGACTTAGGAACTAAAAACAAAAGGTCTCCCATGTACATAACATACCACTGTGCAAAACCTTTGGCACTTTATTATATTTAGAGTCACAGTAAATCATCAGATGGTTTCTTCACTGCTGACATTTTTATAATAGCATATAAAAAGGAGGAAAACATGATTAGTACTAACTACGAGAGTAGATAACTCATTCTCAAAAATACATTTCCAAGTAAACAGAACAATTACGGGACTTGATCTGCTCTTTCCTTTTGCTTTTAGTGTCTATTGGACAGCGATTTAGATAGACTTTAGGAAGGAAGCACTTAGAGGAGTGAAGTTATGACGGAGATGTTTCACTTGCAAAAACTACCAGTTCCATGGTGTTTTTATTCCTCCTGTACCACGGCGCTTTGTGCCACCAATAAGTGTCATTTATAACATCCTATTGTTGCTTTTTAAATTCAGCCTTTATTTTCCCACTGTTTTATACTACTGATTTTAAATACAATCAAAATTATGTACAATTCCCTGTTAATGAGCTGTTTCTATAGAAACTATCACTTATTAGAACAAGTGCATTAATGTGACCAAGTGAAGCAGTAAAGTGAGAAAATGTGCAAAACTTGATTCTTCAGTCACGTTACACCACCAGACAGCCTTAGTAAAATCTTTTAAAACTTTTTTCTAACATGCTGTGTATGGCTTAAAATAAGTTCACATAGATACTCTGATTTATGAAACTGGATACAGATACATTGATTCATAATTCATTTAATTTCTTTCAGAGGACTTTTTTTCTTTTTTAATTCATTCTCTCTTCCTTTTGAAAAGTCCATCCTTATTTATTTTGGAAAGGCGTTCTTTGTTTCTTTTTGGGTAGGTTTATTTCTTTCCTTTAGAAATGCTATATTTTTTTGTTTTTTTGTTTTTTTTTGGGAAAAGCTATCCATCTTCCTTTCTTTAGTTATTTCTGAAATGTTATCTTTTCCTCTTTCGGTCTTTCTAAAGGATTCCCTTCATTCATTCATTCTTTTAGAAAAAAAAGTTTATCCTTTTCATTTTGAAAAGTTTTTCCTTCTTTCCTGCTTTCATAAACCATGTTTTCCTCTTTTTTTCCTTACTTAGACTTGTTACTTTTTTTTTTTTAATTCAGTTATTATTTTCTCCCCTCTTTTTATAATACTCTTTAAATACAATCAAAAATGCTGCCATGTGTAAAAAAAAAATAATTGCGGATACAAATATTTAAATCACTTATTTATTTCCACTCAAACTTGAGATTTTTTTTTTTTCCAATCTCAGACATATTTTAACAACAACAATTCAAAACAAAGACAAATAAGACTCTTCTTACTGAGTAAGAAGTACGTGTTGGCGGTTTTCCTTTTATGGAGCCATTTTTCCTTTTATGGAGCTACATGGGCGGGGCTAAATGAAAATCAGCTGTGTCCTGAAAATCCTTAGACTGGAGTAAATCAATCCAATGTAAATAAGCAGGTTTTTTTTATTTTTATTATTAATTAATTAAATATTTTCCCCCCAGCTTGGTCCATCAAAACATTTTCACGCAGATAAACAAGGCGTGTTGGAAGCTCCATATATACCGAGGAGCGCTTGGTGTGTTGTGTTGT
The DNA here is from genome assembly GCA_013621035.1 of Clarias magur. Taxonomy (NCBI): domain Eukaryota; kingdom Metazoa; phylum Chordata; class Actinopteri; order Siluriformes; family Clariidae; genus Clarias; species Clarias magur. Next base: position 2,023,423 of record QNUK01000074.1, on the reverse strand, counting down.
TCATATTGCTTCATCATAATGCGAGTTACTGCGGAATATTCTTTCGAGTGAATCACCCTGACATATATATGTAGGTCTATTGATCTTTTATAGGCATAATATTTATTGATTTATTTTTTTAATAAAAACAAACAAACAACAAAAAAAAGAATATTCCACAATAGTGATTAACACAGAAAATTACAGACGTGATAACTAGCGATGATGTGATGCTTCATGCCATAATGATCATGATTTGCCTCCTGGCAGCTGACGTTTGATGTACTGAAACGCGTCAGAGCTCGGGCACAGGAAGCAGGCCGAAGGCCCGGATGCAGTCCAGCAGCCACCACGACGGCGCTGACCACACTTTGCCCAGACGGACCGGCCCGGGTCTGCTCGAGCTCTGCGGGTCGTACAGGACATAGTGTGTGCAGAACGCCTGGTCCGAGTCGGGCCGAGCGTGATACGCCGCCGCCATCACCGTCTGAGTCACGTCGCTGTCGGCTTTGGGCTGCCGGCTGAGCAGCTGGCCTCCTCCCGCCCTGAGCAGCTGCACCAGCTCGTCTCTCGGAGGCTTGTGGAAAGAGCCGAGCAAGTAGAAGAAGCAGCCGTCGAAGAGAGGAGGAAGCTGGGGAGTGGAAATAAAGCAAATAACCGAATCTAAATAAATAAATCAGCCACACTGCTATCACCTGAATGCTTTATTCTGCAGTTCTGCCTCAGGGCTGAAGATGCGAGCAGAATGGAAAGGAAGGTTGAACATCGGTCACTGCATTATTTTTTTCTTAAATGACTCTCCTTCGAAATGACTCCATATCTCCTTCTGACCCCATTCCAAGTCCAACAAATGCCACACCAATCGTCTCCCTCTGGCCTCGATCCTCTTTTCACTCCAAATATGTTACAGACTAGTAGAGCAGTGTGGGAGGAAAACGCTGAGGAATTACCTGGCCTATATTATTTCTTTCATTTTTTCCCCTTCTTTCTTTTCTTCCTTTCTCTTGAAAACGCCATAATTTCTTCAAAAAACCTTTTTTTTTTTTTTTTTTTACATACTTCTTACCTTCCTGCCTTTCTTATGGAAATACTTTTTTTATCTTCCTTTCTTTGTGTTAGAAACACTTTCTTTTTCTTTCTTTCTATCTATCTATCTATCTATCTATCTATCTATCTATCTATCTATCTATCTATATTTTGGAGGAAGTTCTATCTTTGTTTTCTTACTTTAAGAAATACTTCCAGTCTTTCATCCTTTTTATTTTCTTTTTCTCTCTTTTGGAGAAGCTATTTCTTTCTTTCTTTATTTCTAAAAGACTTTATTTCGTCCTTATTTCCTTTTGGAAAAGCTTTCTGTTTTCTTTCATTTGCTCTTTTTCCTTTTTTTGGGGGAAAAAAAAAACATTCTATGAAAGTCAAAAAGACTTTCATTTATTTGTTTTTTTTTTCCTTCAGAAAGACTTTTCTTTATTCTTCCTTTCTTTCCAAATGAATTTATTTTATTCGTTAATTCTGCTTTTCATTAGAAATACATTAATTCTTTCATTTTTATTTATTTCTTTTGTAAAGGTTTCTTAATATTTGTATTCTTTATTTTGTTTCTCTTTCAAAAGAAATTCTTTGAGAAAGACCTTTCAGCATTTATAATTTTTTACATTTTTCCGAAAGAGAAATAGCCTTTTTTCTTTGTTTCTTTCAAAAAGGCTTACTTTCATTCTTTCTTACTTTTTTCTCATTTCCATCAAAAAGAGCCTTGAGTTTTTTTTTTTTTTTGCTTTATTATTTTAGTTTTTTTTTTCTGTTTCAGAACAACTTTTTTTCTTTGTTTTTTCATTCGTTCCAAATGGCTTTTTTCTTAATTTTTTACCTTTACTTTCTTTGTTTTATTTTTTTATATTTATGTATCAGAGAAAGCAACTCATTCTTATAAATCTTATTAATAAATCTTATTTTCTTTATCCCCAAGTGTTCATTCATTCATTCATACTTTTTTCTTTAAAAAACATTTATTTTACTCCTATTTATTCCCCTACATTCAGAAAAGGCTTCGTTGCTTGCTTTCTGAAAGCCTCTCCACATGGGGCGGAGACAGAGTTACTTTAACGCTGCATTTGACTTAAAGACGTGGAAGTCGAAGTTCAGAATCAGGTCATGTTCGTTTATGTTAGCATCAGGCTAACCAGCTAACTTAGACGAGAGCTGTATATGTACTTCCCCAGAGCGGCGCACTGTAGCGTCAGATTACAGATTGTTACCGATTGGCGCGGCTATGTCTCGCTAAACCAACATACGAAGCTAATACTTGAAGCTAGAAGTGCCATGTTATTGCTGATGCTGAACGCGAAGTGGAGGAAAAACGTCTCAAGGGACAGCAGTTACGAGTCGAGACCTTTAGTGGAATGCAGCGTGAGCACGTGCGCTAGCTGAAAACCGCTAGGTCACAAAATGGCAAAGCGAGTTAAAAATTAAAAATTAATTAAATATAAGATAAAATAGTTTCTCGAGTAGCTTTACGGCAAATTAGGTGTTTACGTACGGTGGTTACTGTAAATAAAACATGAATGAAAAATGAATCTGGGAAATCAGTGTGTTAATCTCATCATTTTGTCTGGATGTGGATGTCGTTTCCACTCGCGTAAACACCAGCGAAATTATAATAATCAAATCAGCTCTAGACCGTCCTGGCCTCGGGTACGCTGCTTTCTCGTGTTCAACGTGTGGAAAATATTCCTTATTAGCTGAAACTCCACAGGCACAAAATGTCACACTTTCAGTAAATACAGCGATGATATAAAATCTCTCTCTCTCAAAAATAAATAAATAAATAAATAAATAAATAAATGAATAGTGCTCCTCTCGGGAGACAACACTTTCCTGGCATGGAGGAAGCTTTCTAAAACGACCCGCGATTCAGCCACGGAGCAGCGGCAATAAAGCCAGAGGCGCCTGTGGGGGTTTGGGCCACGAGGACGGAGACGCGTCATGCCGACACGAGGCGCCATTAAGGGAACAGGGACGGCGTGTGGTGGCCTTATTACGGCTCTCTGCGGATGCTCGCGCTTGTGTCAGCGCCACTCACCAGACTGACTCTGTTCACTCGAGCCCTCTGTGGACCCTCGGCCGCCTCGAACTCGCTCTCCTCTATCCGACGGCTCTGCTCCAGACACCGGGCCAGCCCTGAGACGGAGACACACGGGAGGGAACTCGGTTATAAAGAGGACATTAAATAAATAAATCAGAGAATTAAGGAAGATTTTTTTTTTTTTTTAAATGGAGGAATTTTAAGAAAGAGGATTATGGGGAAAGAAAAAAAATAAAAAATCAATTAACACTAAAACCACTGAATGATGATGCCATAGGAATATGTACCAGAAATAACTGCAAATATAATTTTATCAGTATTATTATTATTGTACACGGACTAAAAATGTGCTGTTCTTTCCCCTGAAGCAGGTAATCCTTCGGTTCGAAGAACGCATGGAGAATACAAAGACCATAAATGTTCATTTTTATGCAAATGTATATATACTTTATAATAATTTGTATACACTCCAGAAAATCCAGCTGAGCACTTTTGGAAATGCAATCGCTTGATTGTTCTCGACGCACCATTTCCTTTTTTATATACAGCATGGACTCTGTTTCCTTCATTACATTAGGACAAATTGTGTGCGGCGTTAAACGTGCCACAGCCGTAGTTCAACCAACATCTCGGTATCGAATCGATACAGGTTTCGTAATCGCGATGCCGACCCGAGGGGTAAATCCTGAACCTTCCCTTATCTGGAAGCCGCACCTGTAAAGCGCCACCGCCGCAGACGTCCACGTCTCTTATAAGATGGCGTTAAATCCTGCTATACGTTCTCATGAACAGCAGGAGAACGCTTTCGACTCAGACATAGGCAGCACTAAAATGCAGATAACTGGATCCTTTTCAAACAAGGACAAAGCAATGCTCTTCTACCTCTAGAGGCAGAGATATAATGCTTTATGGTGGGGGGGGGGGGGGGAAAGGGAAAAAAAAAAAAAAAAAGCGCCAGGTTTCCATTTTCCGATTTCACGACCATATGCGGCAGCCGCTGAGACACATTTATTGTACAAGGCCAGTCAACAAAGGCAGCAGCTGCTAGTGCGGCTAGAGAAAATGGCCATTACCTGCTTTTTCCATCTGCTGTACTCGTTTACAACTAGCGGGTAGTGTTATGCTCAGACAGCCTTGGTTGCACAACTCTCAAACAAGTTCCTGAAGAAATTCACACTTTTTAAATTGCAGTGATGGAAATGGCGGCTTCTGTTCCGCTGGGGCAGAATAAAAACTGCTTAGCACTGGAATTTACAGACGATACCAACACCTTACGTAACACGGTGGGCATAACGGAGAGACAACCTTCGAGTCGCTGTGCTACTCCGCGTTACCTTTTCACCGCTGCGTGACTCCTCGACACCTCATTAGCTGCTAACGACTCGGTCTTCGTCATTGCTGTGTTACCTCGTGATCATAACATGATTCTACTGTACATTACCTTATTATTACTTCAATTACATATCTCAACCCAAAAATGGCGACTTGGTGGAGTTGGAGGCTTGAACAGCTGACAAGCCTTAACCCTCTGAGCTACCTCATACATATTATAGAAGATATATTACTATATATTATACATACTGTATGTTTTCACTTAAGCTTGTTGCATTTTACCTATAGTACAAGCGTTCACAATTCAAGAGCGCCTACGCAAGTTGCATAAAAGTGTCATAAAACACTGCAGGTTGCGGTGAGAATCTGCGTCTAATCGCGCTTTCGGCTAATGAAAGAAATTCTCTTTGCACTAAGCACCTCGCTAAGGATGGCCACAAGTGCAAATGGCCTTCAAAGGAAAATTAAATCTGCAAGGTAACCATGCGTCGCCTACCACGTCCCCCGCAATCTCGCAGCCTAATGGAAAGCCCTGTTCGAGACGAACGTTCTGCATGCCTTCGTGGCTGTGCGACACTCCGTCATTAGCAAGATAGCAAATTCAGCCACAATAGGTGTGTTATCTCTATCTCCAATGCTGCAGAGTCTGTAGTGCGACTGCACACAATCACACTTCAGCACCACACACACACACAAACAAACACACAAGCGCGCACACACAGAGACAGACAACAATTGCTCCACAGAAGTCATCATAATTATGTTTTTTTTTTCTTTTTTTCTCCTGCCTCTTTAATTACAGCTTTCATTTCCAGAAACCCTGCCGGGCCGGAGACACTAACGCCTCATCTCGGGGTTAATCCGACTCTCTCAGGACATTAGGGCCGCCTCGTTAACCGAGCGGAAAGGATCCATTAGCATATCGGCTAATTAGATTCGCCGCAATGAGGACTGTGCGTAAGGGGTGTATGCAGATGACTCCGAAAGCCTGACGCGCACAGTGCAAGTACCTCTGAGCAGTCAATCACAATACAGATAGCGGATAATCACAAGAGCCCATGCAGTCACGGTGCAGGACGATCAATCAAAACACATTTTACTATGCGCATATTTCGGCTGTAATATCGCGTCCCCCGGACCCAGACCAGCGTCTTATTGAGCTGATGGAATTTTTCCCAATTATGAGGTCGGGATTCAGTTCGATTGTCGATACCGAGGTAAAGCTTTAATATTATTTTCGATCCCGAGGTCAAGCCCAAAGTGGACTTTCTATAAAAGTATTGACCCTGTAGTTCTGCCTCAGATTGCTCTGGGTTAAAAGGACACAAATTGCATTTTAGGACAGAAGATTGCGCGGCCTTTTGCAAATCAGTTTGTCTTTGTCGAGAAAAATCAGAAGGTCGGCTGATGATTGGAGTTTTTTTGGTCATTGCCATTTTCCATGGGATTTGATTCAACAGCACTCATGTTTGTTGCCTGATCCGTCTCAAGCAGCTATTTGTCCGAGGGGTTCTGAGATAAGAAAAACGACTACAGTAAGAGTATGTAATAGACATTGAAAAGTTGTGCAACTCATTACATAACTCCGTATTACCTCGTAGTCATTAGGGGACTCTACATTATCTGGTCATTCCATAATCTGACTTCCTCTCATCATCTTTGCACAATTACCTCGTCGTCTCGATGTGGCTTTTACATCACCTTGTCGTCATTACATGACTTGACACCACCTTTTTATTACTTTACCATCATTACACGACTCTTCTTTAACATTTAGGCATTTTTCCTATCCAGACGCCCTTATCCAACTTCTTACATTTGTATTTCATTATACATGTCAGCAGTTGAGGGTTAGGCCCTGCTCAAGGGCCCAGCAGGGACGACTTGGCAGTTATGGGATTGGAACCTGGGACCTTCTGAACCGTAGTCCAATGCCGTAACCACTGAGCTGCCCCGGACCCATAACGTCACCGTCAGTACGTAACTCAGCCTCTACCTCGTCATAATTACGTAACTCCATATTGCATCGTCGTCATTAGATGATGCACTACATTACGTGACTCTTACAGTACGAGTGTGTAATAAACATTGCAAAGTCGTGTAACTCGTGTTATTGATTGTTTAAGTGTCACGTCTCAAACAGAATGAAAATCTTTTTTTTTTTTCCTGCTAATCTTCCGCTCTGCACTCCAGTCCATTAGGTGGCGGTGGTGGTGGTGGTATTGAACCGACCAACCAAAGAAGAAGAAGCGAAACTCTCGCAAAATATGAGGATTTGCGGGAAAAGGTGAACTTTTGTGTTTTCCGTTACAGTTCTGGTGTATTTGTTAAGCAAGTCACCGATTTTAGATGAATTAACGTTTACATAACAATAAAAAAAACGTGATTTGATACCAAACCAAACTGATACGACCAAAAAAAATAATACATGTAAAAATCTATTAAAATTGAACAACTATACATAAAACAGTATTCTTCTTCAACGTTTAAATTACAGTGGATTCTTAGACAGGTTTCTGCTCATCAGTTGTACGAGTTACTATTTCCTTCCTGTCTGCTCAACCAGTTGTTCTCCTCTGATCTCTCTCAATCAATCAACACCACCAGATGTCAGATGCTATTTCCCACCAGTGCGTGTCCATCAGCAGCTTTTGAAATATTATACTCCAACAATCACGCCAATGTCAAGTCGCTGAGATTACTAGATTACTATTATTTGTATTCATTTTCCGGGATGTAAAACTTTTCTTAAGCTCGTGTCCTTTAAGGAAGGCCGTCCGTCTGTGAATGACGATCCCTGCTGAGCCCACTGCAGTCGCTCTCGTGAACGTTCAGCGAGTGAAATGTCTGATCTTTGAAAAACGATGAATAACTTGTCGCCGACTTGTGGAACAGGCGCACCAGACACAGCATTGGTCAATGAAGATCCTTATCCTTAAATGTGGGAGCCCCCTAGTGACTAGATATCTGACTAAATTATTGAGAAAATCGGGCAAAAAAAAATCTCAGTCATGTTTGTTATGGAATAAAATTCAGTTCATCTTATTGTCTAGGTTTTTTTTTTTCAGCAAAAAAACAAACAAAAAAAAAGGATACGTCACACTATACTGCACGATCCTGAGCCATACATACAGTATGTATAATAAAAAAAACAACAAAACAAAAAAAATGGCTTGTGCAAAATATCATAAAAATGCGGTGCTTTAGGTAGAGGAGTTCCTGGGAGGCCGGCGTTTCAGACGTGAAGGCAGTCCGATCACGGCCCGGTTGTACTGGGAACACTTTCTACCTTGATGTTGAAGCGCTGGGATGAGTGTATTAGTGGGGCAGTGGATTATATAGAGAAATAATGTCCCTTGTGTGTGAGACATGAAAGAGCTTCACAGTGAACGAAAATTGTAAACATCGACACGCTCCGTAGTTACTCTGTGCTTTTATTATTGACCTGTCTGACACGACATGAGCAAAATACCAAACATATCGCACACCGTGCACACCGCGTCTCTCCATCGTGTTTACTATTAAAGACCGACAGAGAGAAGAGAAGAGAAGAGACGGAGAGAGAGAGAGAGAGAGAGAGAGAGATGTACACTGTATAGGAAATCAGAGAGCCGCTGTGTCGGACGGTACGGACTGTAATTGGTAAAGTACGTCTCTGAGACGCAGCAGAGATGTGAATCAGTCATCAGTTTTAATAAATAAATGAATTATCTGCTGCTCTCTGAAACGCCTGCTGCTGTTTAATGCACGTTTTTCGACTTTTAATTTAATACGTCTGATTTAACGAGCAAGCACTCAGCAGGACGCGTTGAGGGAGAGAGTTTGTTCATCAGCACATCACTCTCGAGGTATTGCAGCACTGTTCATACACTTACCTGCTCTTAAAAATATCTGGAACGCCATGCATCAAAAAGAAGTGAAAATAAATAAAGCCCCTGTTCTGCCTTTTTTTTTTTTTACTTTTTACAAGTCACCTGTTGTGAAAAGGGATCTTTCCTGAGAAAAACCACATGTGTGACCGGATAGAATGTCAAAAAAAAAAAAAAAAAAAAAAGTTTTGATTTTTTTTTTTCTTCTTGATAAATCTGTTGCCTGCGCTCGACACATGAAAGACTATCGGCTGAGCGATCGGGCCCGGCGCGGCGAATGTCTCAGCTCCGGTGGACCTCGAGTAACAAATCCTGCGACTGCTGAAATTCCAATTCAGCGCTAAGAGCTAACGGGCGCGACAGGTCCAAATGAGAAAATATAGCGAGACTGAAAGCATTATTCAACAGGAGGGAAAAACATGACTCACTCTTATTAAGCGGAAAATTGTTCCACAGAGCCGCTGTGATTTATAGGACACTAAAGGACATCAAGGTCCACAGTGAACCTGTTACGTCCATGGATGTGTTTCGGCTTTCTGCCTCGCACTCTCTCTCTCTCTCTCTCGCTCTCTTTTATAGTAAACATGACGGAGAGACTGTGTGTGGTCTGCTTGGTATTTTGCTCACACTCTGGTGGGCAGTGCAATAATAAATCCACACAGTGTACATGTTTACAATCTTCTTTCAGTATAAAAGGCTTTCATAATTCTCTTTAGAAGGGTTTAAATATATTTACTAGGGAGGAGAATCTCCAGGGAGCACCAGACACGATATCACGGTACCTAGGCTCAGATTGGATTTGTATTCCGATTCTCTAATCATCACGGTTTACAAAAAAATTTAAATAACAAAAAAACAATATTGAATTGTGATTTTTTTGTTTTTTAGATTTTCTACAGTTCTAAACAGAGATGGCAAATACTTTGCTCCAAACAGAGAACGCTGTGCTGCCCTACCAATGTGTGAATAGTTTAGAGAGCACCACCTGTAGGATTATAGAGGAACTGCAAAATGTTACCGCCGTAAATGCAAACAAATATAAATCAAAAATTAATTCTAAATAAATCGATTCTGGAATCAGTGAAGCGATACATGAATTAACAGACGGACTCACAATATATAGCAGAACCGAATCACCACAGCACCAAAATTCTATCCATCTACCCATCTCTCTATCTATCTGTCCATTAAGTTAAGTCACGGATCGATACATTTTCAGTACAATGAAGTGGGGAGGAAAGAAAAAAAAGGAAAAGAAGAACACACAACCATGTAATTTCTTTTAATCTAATAAATTTAGCTTGTAAACACATAAACCAGTAAACCGTGGATGCAATGCACAAATAAGGCACATGCCAGGGACGAGCCGATACAATATTATCACAATATCTCGATGTTGATTCGATTTGTGTTGCGATTCTGTAAGCATCACTATTTTAGAAATGTTCCAATTCAAAGTTTTCTTTTTTTTTTTTTTTTACAATTCTAAAGAAATTATTTTTAAGAAAAAAAATTTCTAGTACAACAAGGGATGCTGTGCTGTGGTGTGTGAATAGTTTGGAGTGCACCACCTATAGGAGTATACAGGAACTGAAATGTGTTACTAGCTCAAATGCAAGCAAATATAAATTTAAAACTAATGACACTATATATAGTGTATGTATGCATGTACACATTCTTTAAAAAAAACCTGTCGGGAGGCCTGAAGTCTATCCAAGAGAACAACACAGTGTCAAAGGCGTACAAGATTCACTTTGTCGGGCTTAAAAACAAATCTGAATTATGACCGGGCTCCAGGAACAGAACTTGTTCGTAAGTTGGGGACTGCCTGTATTATTTGTTAGATATATGGCACTATTACTGAAAAGTATGGAAATTCATGATGGTATAGGTATTTAGGTTGTAGACTAGAGTCACAACTCCAAGAGAGTGACTCTAGGAGCCTGTGGCAGGGACTAAGGACAATAACGAACTATAAAGCTCCAACATCCGGTATGACGAACGCGGACACGACTGTTATTAGCGATGCTAGTGCTAGCGGCGCTAACGGCTGCAGACAGGAAGTCACTGCCAGCACCGGAAACGCGTTCATCATCTCCGAGCATGACGTGAGGAGAGCCTTCAAGAGAGTGAACACCAGGAAAGCAGCAGGACCAGACGGCATCTCAGGTCGAGTCCTCAGAGCCTGCGCAGACCAGCTAGCACCTGTGTTCACAAAGATATTCAACCTCTCCTTATCGCAGTCGGTGCTTCCCTCAATGACTATAGACCTGTAGCCCTCACATCAGTGGTGATGAAGTGCTCTGAACGGCTGGTCAGAGACTTCATCATCTCTTCACTACCAGACATCCTGGATCCACTGCAATTTGCATACCGCCCGAACCGCTCTACGGATGATGCCATCCCTCATCTACTCCACACATCACTCATTCACCTGGACACCAGAAGAGGGAATTATGTTAAAATTCTCTTTGTCGACTACAGCTCAGCATTTAATGCCATAATTCCCTCCACACTCACCACCAAGCTGGAGCACCTGGGACTCAGCTCATCTCTGTGTCAGTGGATCTCCAACTTCCTAACTGGGAGACCACAGGCAGTAAGTATGGGAAGCTATGGCTCAGCCTCTCTCACTCTCAGCACTGGAGCCCCCCAGGGTTGTGTTCTGAGCCCCCTGCTGTACTCTTTGTACACCTATGACTGCGTAGCCACTACGAACTCCACCACCATCAAGTTTGCTGATGACACGGTCGTGGTGGGCTTGATCTCTGACAACGATGAGACGCCTACCTGGAGGAGATTGGAAACCTGGAGAACTGGTGCCAGAGGAACAACCTCCTCCTGAATTTCAGCAATACGAAGGAGTTGATAGTGGACTTTAATACTAAGCAGGAGAGGAACTACAAGACACCCACCATCAACGAGAGACCAGTGGAGAGAGTGGACAGCTCGGTGTTCACATCACGCAGGACCTGTCATGGTCCTGTCACATCAACACCGTAGTGAAGAAGGCCCGGCAGCGTCTCAACCACCTCAGACGCCTGAGAGACTTTAGACTGCCCTCTAAGTTGCTCAGGAACTTCTACTCCTGCACCATAGAGAGCATCCTGATGGGAAACATCTCAACCTGGTTCGGGAACAGCACCATGCAGGACAGGAGAGCCCTACAGAGGGTGGTTCGATCAGCTGAACGCATCATGTGTACCAAGCTCCCTGACCTTCAGACGATCTACAACAAGAGGTGCTGGACCAAGGCCAGGAAGATGGTGAAAGACCTCAGTCATCCCAGCAATGGACTGTTCTCTCTCTTTTGCGGTCAGGAAAGCGCTTCCGCTCCCTGAAGGCCAACACAGAGAGACTGAGGAGGAGCTTCTTCCCGCAGGCTATACGAGCTCTCAATCACACCACCACATAGGACCTAACACTCACACACTTGCACATTTTGCACACCTCAGGACTGCAGACTTTTTAACTTTTACGTTTTACCAGGACGCACAACCGGTTTACACGTGGAACATTTGCACACTTGCACTTTTTGCACACTGTGAAGTTGAACTTCACTACATTCTGGACTGCACTACATCACATTTCATTACTATATATATATATCCACTATTTTATTAGATATTCTTTAACTTCTTATATTTATCTTATTCAAATACTTTATTTCATTTTATTCTTATTCTGTACATTATGTAAATAAGTATTTGTTTCTTTTTTTTTAAATCTCTTTTTTTGTTGTTGTTGTTGTAATATAGTAGGTCAATAGCAGTCGTATAAGCATTTCACTTCATATCATACTGTGTATGACTGTGTACGTGACGAATAAAATTTTAATTTGATTTGAATTTGGTATTTAAGTGGTATTTTGACAACACTACTCAGCATTCAAATCAACACTGCTACCTCAGAAACCTTGTACTTTCATTCAGAAGTGTTCATAAGCCCAGCGTCTGAGTCCAGGTGTTCTGACAAGATGTGCTGCCTTGTCAACATTTGCTACCTCAGTGTGAGTTGTATAAATATTTCAAATTTTTAGGATGCTGTGCCATATGAATTAAAAACATTTGTTTATATTCATTTGTTTAGCATGTTTCAAAACCCTGGTCACATGGTTAAGGTCACATGTTTAGGGGTGGGGTGGCACGGTAAGGGAACAGAAAATGTTGAAAGAGGACAGTGACAGAGCAAAAAAAAAAAAAAAAAACATCTGGTTTATTTCAGAGATTTCTTTAAAACCTTATTTTTTAGACCTTATTTTTTGGTGTGAAAAATATTGCATGGATTTTGTAAGTCTTAGAAGTTGTACAATCCAAGTTTGGATTAATACAAGGTAAAAATCACACCAGATTAGACATCAGTGGGATATTATTTGGGTGCAAACTAAAAAATTTAATTAAAAACAGACAGATGTTGGGATTACTAATCTGGTCTTACATGTGAAGTTTAGGACCCAGCAGCCGTTGAGGATTCCCTGAAGGACGGTGAGAGTGGAGGGCAAAGGACCATCCGGCACTACCACATGAGTGACTAGAGAGAGAGAGAGAGAGAGAGAGAGAGAGAGAGAGAGAGAAAAAATCATCATTAGAAATAACATGATCTTTGTATCTCACGAGTGCTATTGTAATGAATATCAGCATGGCTGTGATATCTGCTGATATTCAGTACAACAGCACAATCTCTCGTGTGGTATTGCTTTTCCACAAACACCATTTATTAATCAACAGATTATGATTTGTTTATTTAAGCAGTTACAGTAGGACCTCGGATTGCAAGTAACGCGGTTTTTGAGTGTTCCGCAAAATGAGCAAAGATTTTTAATAAATTCTGACTTGAAAAACGAGCAATTCTTGGTTTACGAGTATCATGTATCACGCATTCGCTTTTTGTTTTTGACGCCAACTGAGCCAATGGTTTTTCTCTCGCGCGCTGTGGAATTGGGGGTAATCATCTCCCCTGCTCTGTCTTTGTGCGCGTATCTCACTGGTATAATCAACATCTGTGTACACGTGTACTGTTTCTATAAAACTGTGACCATGTGTGTGCGCAAAAAAACATGTTTTATTTTGTTTGTTTGTAAGTGTGTATATAGAGCGTGTGTACTGTTTATTATAACAGTGTACACGTGTGTGCACGTATAAAGCAAAAGAAAGTCTCATTAGAGGGGTTAAAAGATCCATTTGCTCCTTCTCTGCATCAGCCTGCAGTGTGCGCGCACGCGTCATTTGACACTGTGCACTTACACACACGTGCAGTCCCCACCCCGCTGTCGCCTTCACACACACACTCTCTCTCTGCTCTACACAGAAACACTTCTCTGTCACGATTCTTTTCAAAGGTAAAGTGCATGTTAATCTTTTATTTTTACTTTAAAGCAGTGATTCCGTTAGTCTGTTTACGTTGTGTTTGTGTGTGGGCAAGTGCACGGTGTCAAATGTCGCATGCTGATACAGAGGGGGTTGGGGAGGTTTACTGTGTAAGACAAGGAGAGGGCAGGGGCTAATTCCACCCAGCCACACACCCACCCACACACCCACCCACCCACACCGAAAACACTTTTCTGTACGGATTTATTGTTACTTTTTTTTTTAAAGGTAAAGTGCAGGTTAATTTGTGTTATTTTTACTTTATATTTTGTATTAATTATTTTTATGCATTTCTTTTTTTGGGCTGTGGGACGAATAATTTGAGTTTCTATTATTTCTTATGGGAAAAGTTGCTTTGATTTACAAGTTTGGAAAACGAGCCCGCTGCCAGAAAAAATTATGCTTGTAATCCAAGGTTCCACTGTATTTTGCTACATATATCCTTCCGTGACTGGTGGAACTAACTAACCGCGACTGGGGGAGCTGGCGACTGACAGTGTAATGGTACTATGAACCAAAAAGGTCAAGAGAATAAACAGTTCTAAGAAACTTAACGAGATTAACTTTATACAGTATGCGACAAAATATACAGTACTGAAACTCGCGCATCGCAGATGCACATTTGAATTTGTCGATGGGGCATAGCTCCAGAAGCACATGTTCCCAGGTGTGGAAAATAAGTTGTTTTGTTCAGTTGTTGTTGGAAATGGGTCTCTCGAAAAAAGTAGGGAAGCAGTCGTGAACGAGGACGGAGTTTGAAAAATGTGGCAGAACAATTACTTCCTGTACCCGTCCCATTTCCCCGCTATTAGACCACCTGATGCCTACTTGTGGGGAATGTTATAGGAGATTGTGTTCAACTGTGAAGATGCACGAAGAGCTGTGCCTGTATTACAAATCGTCTCCTTTTGCAGGAATCTGGAGCGACCTTGGTTGAGAATCTGTGTTATGATATGAACACTGTCTACGGCAAAAACACACTTCGAACACTTACATTATGCACACCGCAAAAAAAAAAATCAACTCATTAATTGTGTATATGTTAGTTTATTTCAGAAACAAACTCACAGATGACAACAAGGTAATATTGTTCCGTCTGTTCATTTCAGTACTGTACATTTTGGCGCATATTATATTTTACACTTATTCTGCTTTAGAATATCAGCCAACTGCGGGGTTGAATTCTTGATAGCATTAAATACAAAGCTAGTGCACTATGTAGGGTGTACTATCCCTTATCATACACACCATGTGGTGCTCTTGATCAGGCATTAGAGTTAGATCTGGGATTCAGCTTTGTGTTAGGCTTGTAGCGTACCTTAGCTGTGAACAGAGCAATCCAATCAGATTACTCGGTCATAACTATCTGTTGTATAAAATACAACTCCACAAGAACAATATTCCTTTAAATCCTGTTGGATTTCATAATTCTCAGATGGTACTGCTTGTATTCTGGACTGGAAAAGCAAAGCAACATCTTCGAAGGACACTAAGGAGCTGCAGGAAGCGTTAGCGGCCTCTGTGTGGGCTTGGATGCAAATCTAGTCTGCCTTGAAGAGTCACACCACTCGTACCTGTAGCCTCATCACAAAAGTCAACATATAGAGTACAGTGGAACCTCGGATTGCGAGTAACGCGGTTTACGAGTGTTCCGCAAACCGAGCAAAGATTTTTAATAATTTTTTATTCGCAAACCGAGCAAGTATTAGTTTACGAGCGCCGAGTATTGTGCTTCACACAAGCGACTCTTATTTTGACACCGATCGTCACTCTCTCACCTTACCCCCCCATGGCTTCGCAAACACACAAACTCTGCTCGTGCGCGCACAATTTGACACTGACACACACACTCGCCTTTTCACCCCACGCCCGGCTTCACAAACACACAGAAACTCTGCTCTGTCGCGATTCTTTTCAAAGGTAAGGTGCTGGTTCATTTGTTTTTTTTGTTTTGTTTTTTTACTTTACAGCAGTGATTCCCTTAGTATGCGCTCACGCCTGGTCAGAGAGATTTCTTTTTTTCCTGTTAAAACGGTGTTTCCATGTTTGTGTCCGTTTGTTGTGAAACTTAAGTGATTCCTTTAGTATGCGCTCCTGCCAGTCTCGCTTTTTTCCGTTAAAACAGTGTTTCCGCTGTGTTTATGCGCTTGTTGTGAAACTTAAAAAGTGAGTCTGTTAATATACACTCATGCCAGTCTCAGAAAGATTTCTTTTTTCCTGTTAAAACGGTGTTTCCGTTGTGTGTGTGTTTGTTGCAAATCTTAAAAAGCGAGGTGGGCAAACGAGGCGAGGGAAGGGGCTAATTCCACACACACACGGCGCCTGCGCGCACCAACGGAAATACTTATCTGTCAGGATTTATTTGTACTTTAATTTAAAGGTAAAGTGCAGATTCATTTGTTTTATTTTCATTTTATAGATTGTATTAATTATTTTTATGTATTTATTTTTGGGGGCCGTGGAATGATTAATTTGAGTTTTCATTATTTCTTATGGGAAATGATGATTCGGTTTACGAGTGTTTTGGAACACGAGCCCACTTCCGGAACGAATTATGCTCGTAATCCAAGGTTCCACTGTATACAAAACTATACCTAGACAAGCAGAGGCATTTTTCACACTCTTAAAGCCGATATAGTCTTCAGCATCCAAGTCTACCCTGTAGATCTCGCACAGCCGCGTACCCCAAGTCGTACCCTGACATGCACCTCCCTAGAAATGTAGCTACCAGTTGCAGCAAGCCATTGTGATTGGTCCGTCTGGTAGCATCTCAATTCTGGCTTCTTCTTATCACCCGGAGATCGGGAGTTCGATTCCCAGAGGGTTCCTGTAACCTCTCGCAGCCGGAGGCCTAGAGAGAGCCAACTGGCTAAGCTCTCTCAGAGGGGAGGGATGAGAAGTACTCCCAACCGTAATTACGGCTCTACAGCGAATTGGGCGTGTGTGAGCTCACGCAAGCAGAAGGAGCAGATAGCGCTGTCCTCCGAGTGTGTTACGCCGCCCGCAACTGTCCGTCAGTGAGCAGTTCGAAAAGAGGCAGTCGGCAGTTCGGAGGAAACACATGATAGTGCTGTAGGTCTCTTGGAAACTTGACTCAGAAGCATGACTACCACTGAGGCACTCGATGGCTCCCTGAACGTGCTCACCCCATCATCCGGAAGGAGATCGCTAGTTTGATTCCCAGGTGATGCTTTAGCCTCCCGCAACAGGGGGCCCGGAGAGAGCTTATTGGCCAAGCTCTCTCTGAGGGGTGAGATGGGAGTCACTCTGCATTCTCATAAGCTCACGCAAGCGCAAGGGGTGGATAGCACATCCCCTGTGGGTGTCACCCCACTCCCAACAATGCATGAACGAGCAGTTCGAAAAAATTACATGGTTCGGAGGAAACACGTGATTGGCCCTCCCTGACTGGTAGTAGTAGCCTTGATGTGGGAGTCCCGTAGTGACATGTGGGAATTGGATACGACTTAATTAGGGAGAAAAAGGAGTAGGATGGGCTACAGTACTTCCTGGGACAAGTGAGATCATTGTCTACATACATTTTCATAATGATTTCTTATTGTTATAGTTTCATAGCACAATCTAACAATAATGCACATCATAACAAGGGCTTTATGAAGCTGCCCTACTGTAGATTTGTCCTAGTGAGAGAGAACTCCTCACATAGTACATCATTAGGTAACTCATTTCCGAAAATTTCTCAAGAACTAGCGTTAGACGTCAACAATGCCATCGCGCATCGGTTGTGAACGCACCTGCTATAATCTGCTTATGTAGGTCTCGTGAAACAGGGACCAAGATCATGTGATCTGTATATTTTGACAGTCCTGTGAAGTTCATCATTCATATATTTATAAAAACCGGTTCCATTTTTTTTTTCTTTCTTAATCACACCTTGAAGCAGATCTACAGTTCCAGAGAATCCAATTAGTCAAAATTATTTTAAAATGTCACTGAAAATTAGCAACTAATTTACATATCAGGAGTAAACACGGTGAAGTGCAGCACCCAGCGTGACAGCTATTAATTAAAAATCAAACATTTTTTTCCCCCCACACCGCTTCCTGACTAACAAAGACGTTCCGCTCGCTAATTATTAAAAGTGCTTCATTATTTCTTAAAGCACAAACGTCTGGAAGTTCAAAGAGAATTACAAATTTTTAAGGAACATGCCATCGAGAAACAGACGGAATGGAAGCACAAAAGGGACGCTATATATATATATATATATATATATATATATATATATATATATATATATTTTTTTTTTTTTTTTTTTTTTATAAAAGGCAAACTCATTTTGTCCTTGTTCAACACTACAACACTAATGAGAAGCTTCGGCTATTTTAATTCCGACGCGATCTGAATGTCTAAAGCTCTCGGATGATGAGACTTTGCGCTTTTTGGGGTTTCATCTAACGCTGTAAATTTTACAGCTGTGCGAAATCTTTTGAGAGCAACATCATAAGAGCGCCGTGTATAAGAGGAACGGTTGTAATTATCATCGTGATGCTCAAAGTGTATGGCTTACAGCAAAAAAGGAGAGGATTACTTAAATGTATACCGTTTCCTTTAACAGCTAAAGCAGCAACAGAATTAAACCTGACAAAGAGCTCTTACACCACAGCAATATGACGATCTTTACAATTTGTTTAAATATATTAAAAGAACAACAACATGTCAAACTTTTCAGTTTGGAGTCGTACCTGCGGTGGAGAAAGTCTCGACTCGCTTTCCTCCCAGGACTCGAGCTGCTTTGGTCAGCTGGTTCTGCTGATCTGCAGTCAGTTTAGTA